>PVHY01000838.1:123195-180688 GCA_004024945.1 Uropsilus gracilis
AAAAAAAAAAAAACAAAAAAAAAAAACAAAACTGTTTTACATTAAAAAATATAGGACACCAGCAGACTACTGTTGAAATGTCTATATTTTGAGGCCGTGTGAATGGAGTTAGAAGAGTTAATACTATACAAAGTAAGTTGGAAGGAAAAAGGTAAATATCAGATGGATTCTAGACAAACTTTGAAAAGTGAGCATAGATATGAGGCATCCAGGAGGAGAGGAGGCGAGTGAGGGAAGGTGGAAAGCTAAAAACATAATATATATATGTATATTCCTTATATACATATATATATTATATATACATATATATTATACTGAACAAATTTCTACTCCTAGTAGTGACCTACCTATTGTGGGATATATTAAAAGATAAATTAAAAACTTAAAAAGTTACATGATGGGATGCTATTTTAACTTAATGTTTTATAGATTCTAAAAATCTGTCCTGACATATTCATTCTGTATTTCACATGACTGTTAATATTGTAAATTATACCATCAGGTAATTTTAAATGCGCCTCTTTAGATGTTTATTCAATGCAAAAAAGCTAGCAAAAATGTTGACTTTTGCATATTAAAATATCAAGGAGCAAAGTGCTGTGTCAAGCATTTGTAGGAACAAATTATTAGCTACTTCTCAAGGAAAGGAAGTAATAACTCTTGTAAATAAGAGGAAAGTGTAACATGATAAGTTAGCACTTTGGTTGGTACATTTAATTGTTGCAACATTAGTACCGGAATTCCAGTACTGAGTATTCTGCCCTCAACAAACAAGCAAATATATCTGGTCAAATAACAACTTAAAAGAATGGAAATATACAGTTCATAGTTAACCATAACAACAAAGTTCTTTAATGTGTAGTTTCAACTTTGGAAACAAAAGTATATTTAGATAGGAAATCAATTTTATCCTGTTGTATGTCATATTTGATATTATGTTACAAAAAGATCATAGTGAAAACAATGCTTTAACCCAATGTGTACAAACATCTTTTGAAAAATGTTGACATTCAATTAAAGATCTTACAAAATTTGTCTAAAATTCTTAAATTCAGCAATACAATTTTGCAAAATTAAGATTCTAGTTTCTACAAACAGTATTATAACAGTAATGATAACATTGAACAGGAAGTTCAGGTTACTGGCCCACCCAAAGAAGGATGGAACTGAGCATCAAGGAGGAAGAAGAAAAAGACTGGGAGAAGAAGGGAGAAGAGAAGACCTGGAGGAGCACTTGGACCAGGGAAATATAAAGAAGGAGCTTCCTTAGCCTTGGACTCATATCAGAGACTTTGTGATCATGGACAGAAACTCTTTAAAGAGCTTTGGGTAAGAGAGCTCTGGGGAGATTAGCAATGATAGTCTGTATCTTGACTTATATTTTCATTTTGTTTTTACCTTCCAGATATGCCTGGCCACTTCTTCCTCTTTCTTATGGGTCTCACCAGAAAGTGCCTTAATTTGTAGCAAACTTTCGGACCTCAGGGACTCTGTTTTGGGTAAGCCCCTTTTGGCTGGTCATTTATCCATGAGAGGATGGAAGCCTTTGAGTACCTCATGAGGAACTATTTTAATATGTTATATAATTTTTCTTCTCTCTATAGCACACAATAATTGTACTAAAGTTCTTTTCTACTGAAGGTCTTTATGCATTAAGAGCATGTTTGTCATTATGTAGAACCCATTTAGATTATGAGGTTTGGGGTTCACAGGATGCCCTTCTTTCTGGTCATTAATAGTATAGTGTGAGCTATAATAGATAGTAATAACGCAGTCATGGTCTCCCAGGTCTTATGATTGTAAACATGTTCAGCTCTTCTCATTGATCACTATGGAATCTTGGGTACATCTCTGGTCCTCAAATTCCACATTTTTTTAAGAGCAAGTTGATATATCTTATTTTAAGGTATTAAGTATTATCTTTAGTTTATGAAATAGAAAAATATTAAATTAAAATAAAACAAAATCTCTTTATGTATATATCCTAATGCTGAAAATTAAAACACACGCTTAAATATCATATTAAAATACTAATTTTAATACAACTCTTGTTTGAAATTCATAGAACTTTTATTGTTGAATTACTTGACGATATATTCAGATTTACATATAAGAAATATGTCAGACATAAGCATAATATGCTAAAAATGAAACTTCAAGGTCAGTTCAGTTATGCATTTGCTATATTTCACAGTTACCTTTTTGTCGATTCAGTATTTCCACTCAGATATTAAGTTCATTCTTTTTTTTTTTTTTTTTTTTTTTGAGACTAGGTATCGATATTTTTGCCCATGGAACCGCAGGCTCATGTTGCCCAAGGTACCACAGACTCAAGCAATCCCCAGCCTCAGCCTCCCAGGTAGCTGGGATGACAGGTGCGCACCACCATGCTCAGCCATTTTTTTGGAACTAGGTCTCACTACGGGGCCCAGGCAGAACTCGAACCACCATCTCTAGCCCCGGCCGCTGCATAGGCTGAAGCTTACAGGCACGAGCCACCATGACTGGCCTTTGAGTTCATTCTTGAGTAAATAAATTAACTCTTGCTTTATAAATATATTGACTTTTTGTCTAAAATTTTCAAATTTTCTGTAAAGGAATCTAAGCAGAAAAAGATAAAATTACAAACACTCAGTTCTAACTTTTTCAACAAAATGATCTTTGATTAATATACTCATTTGCCATTTCCTTGAGTATCACCCACCTCAGTCAAAATGGCATTTCCTCTTAAATTTGCTTGTATCTTCCTCTTGGAAGCACAGGTATTTCCTCATTAAATAGTGGAGCTGTTTTACCTCATCAAATTATCATTAAATTTGTGGCAAAACTTATTAATGGGCTTGCTATTACCAGTGTCATAAATATTTCACTTTTATTTCATATGTAACTCTGAAATAATAAAAGTATAATTAATAAAACTACAGTCAAATGGTTTTATAACAATTCAAAGTCCACCAAAAATTTCTAATTTTGATTTTTTTTAATTTTTGATTTAATAACTACAAATACAAAATCAAGAAACTAAAAAACAATAATCAGGTGATTTTTATAAAGAAGAGATTGAAGCTAATAATGAACAAGTACATTCCCTCAACAATCAATTTTTTTCTTAATTGAAAAATTTGTCTCTAGATAAATTCCTTGTCAAAACCAAAAATATTCATACATACAATATTGAAATTATAGGACAGTCATTATTTCCTATATTTCACATATCTTGGCCAAACTATCCAATTGCCCACCCTATATTTGAAATTAGCACACATTTCTTTGGTATCTCTAGCATACTTTTAGCAGTTTATTTCTATAAGAAAACTGAGAATTAGATTCAGTAAAATAGATTTATTACAAAATTAGAAATTAGAAAAATATATCTAAGATCTAACAACTTTTCACTCAATGTTACAAAACCATATGTGATTATTAAAGAAAAAAAAAAGTCCAGTTAACCGTTTTTTAGAAGCTAATTGCCAATGACAGACAATAAGCTCTAAGAAGGATCTGGGTCAAAAGCTAACTCTGAGACTCCTATAAGTTTATTCCTAGAGTATGTCCATCACTCTTCATAATTACTTGTGATACACATGCAAATTTGACAAACTCAAATTCTGAAAAAGCTTACATCGCTAATATCACTAGACTAATCCATTTGAATGATTTAAAAAACAAGCTTTATTAAATGTACACTTTAATAACTAACACAACTGTGTTAAAGGTGACTGGAATGACAGTTTTCCTAACAGTCTGATGATGACTCATTAGTTATCATTACAGAATGTGGGCTGAAGGAAATCAGAAATAACTATAAAGTTGTAACTGAGAGGCTATATATTTACTTGATTTTTTTTCTCTCTCTATGCTTTAGATATGGTAGGAATAGTACATGAGAGGTACTGTAGAATTCTTGGATGCTCTCTTAAGGACGTTGTCAATCGTGCTCATAACGTGTCATGTGCCACTCAAGCTCAGAAATGCTCTTGGTGAACAATAATTTTACACAGGTGGTAAAATAGTTGCCATGTAGTCATTCAAAATTTAGCTCTTTGGTAAACTGAAATTTCTGCCTTGACTTCCAAAATTTAATCTTTATGTAATGGTTTTTCATTGTATAGCTATTTATCTATCAGAGAAAAAAATCAAAACAAAAACAGTATTTCCTGTGTCTCCTTTTTTTAAAAAACTTCAGTCTCAAAACTAATCTTTTCTTTTTATTTTATTTTTCCTTTTCATATGGTTTCTCCTTTTCATATGGTTAAATGTTTTGAACTTATTATGAATCATATAAAGGTAGCAATTTCACTTAGAAATTTTTTTTCATTTACTCTTAAATCAAAGAAATTGAGCTCATTACATACATAATGTTTAAAGTGTTTTTTTTTTCATTTTTTGAAGTTTATCTAAAAGAACCCATGAGTTGTAAACCTGTTAATCATAATCTTTATCTTTTTTGACTTCAAAGGGAATAACGGCAATTATAAAACTCATTTAGAAGTGAACTCATGGTTTTGTTTGTTTGTTAAATCAATGCAAGCAGTGCTTTTCTAACTACTCAAATGAAAAAACTAAATTAAGTTGTTGAATTTGACTTTCTCCTATGATTTTATGAATATTTTAATAAAAATTAAGCAGTAATCAAATTGTTTACACAAAAATTTAGTATGCTACAGTTTGTAACAACATTCTTACCATCAATTACAAAGCAACATTTTTATAATAGCAAATTGAATTTTACCATTTCATTCTAAAATGTCTATTTTGAATGAATTCCTCTGTTAAATCTTAGTACCTTCTAATTTGTAATAAGTATTGTTCTCAATGAAAAGTATACAATTGTAAAACTTTATTATTCATTTACTTTTCCAGAAAATAAATTATGTCACTTTTTAAAATATAATTTAATGGTATTTCTCCAAAATATTTATTGTTTCAGGAAATAATCATCATTTGAAATATCTATTATACATGAAGTGTAATACCATATACCAAGTATATGAGTGTTGATCTAAAAATCAAAAAAAATGAGTATATATATATATATATATCTTCAATCTTTTCTTATTTACCTACAGTCATTAACAATTGACACATATTGTCCAATCTTGGCATAATTAAACAATTTTATTAAACAAGGAAATAACAATTAGTAAGTCATATCTGCATCTATTTTGAACCTATATTTAAGACTCTACTATGTACCCACACTATTTGATTATTGTAGACGTTACTGAAATCAATCATATCCATATAAATAATTTAACTGAGTATGAGATTGTTTCAATTATACTTACTTTCCATATAGATTGTATTCTCTATCTACTTATTAATTCTTTATCATTATTCAGCAGTTTTGTGATTTTTTTCCATTTATTTACAAGGTAAAAAGATGGCACATGGTATGTTTTTTCATGCAAGGCTAAGAAAATGCACCGCATCGAAA
Source organism: Uropsilus gracilis (assembly GCA_004024945.1). Classification (NCBI taxonomy): domain Eukaryota; kingdom Metazoa; phylum Chordata; class Mammalia; order Eulipotyphla; family Talpidae; genus Uropsilus; species Uropsilus gracilis. Next base: position 128,633 of record PVHY01000838.1, read on the forward strand.
ATGTTAAGCATTATCTTGTTCTTATGTCTATATTTTGAAAATAGTGTATAGAATGGCAGCCTGATGTGAACTTCTTAGTGGTAAATAAGTAAATATAAAAGGAATAAAAATATGTTAATTTTAGAAGTGGTATGTAGTGTACATTAGAGAAAAATGCATGCTACAAAAACAAAATATAGTAACAAATATATATAGTAAAAAATATAGTAACAAAAACAAAAATATAGTAGATATATTCTGTTTATTTATACTTGACACACAGATATATATCATTTTTTCCAAAACAAAAGTTGGGATGGATTGAATTGCTTTAGTATATTTCTCTTTGGTTGTATTGAAATAAAGTTCATATCTATAAAACCTATGAATAAGTCAACCAACTGAAAATAAAATGCACAAAATAATGGAGTTATAAAGTTGTTATGGATGGAAAGAGTTCCTTTAAGCATGTATTTTATTCTACAAATTGAAGTAGGAAACACTTCATCTTTCTCTTTCCAATAGGAAGAAATATAAAAAGTCAAATAGTTCCTCCAAAAGTATTCAAAATCACTGAAGTATTGCCTACTTCCTTTTCTTAATGAATTTCTTCTTCCATACCTTCCTTCATCCCTTTTTTGAGTCTATATACAAAAGCAACTTTTGACATTATTAGTACCTGGAAAGGAGAAAATACTAAATATGAAGGGTAGAGTAATACTGCGGAAAGAACAGAGAATCAGACTAGACAATTACGGCTTCAAACTCTGATTCTAAAATTACAAATTTCATGTGCTTAGACCAATTACTTTACATTTATAATTAACATTTCCCTCATTGTGGAGATACTTTGAGGCTAGGTATTGTGCAGAAATCATCTGTCACATATGCTCAATAACAGTTGTTAGTGTGATTGAGGAGATATTTATATACCTTTTTAAAGCTAAATTGACAGAATATAACAAAAGATAAAATACTATTTATATGATATGTAGAAAGGAAATGGCTTACTTTTTTTCTTTTTTTTTTTTTTACTTCTTTTTTTCTTTTTCACTTTGTTTCACTATTTTTGCCTGTGGAACCGCAGACTCACAATGCCCAGGGTACCACAGACTCAAGCAATCCCCAGTCTCACTTCCTAGGTAGCTGGGATTTTAGGTACACGCCACCACTATATTTTTTTGGTACTAGCTCTCGGTACATGCCCCCCAGTGGGACTCAAACCATCATCCCTGGCCCCAGCCGTGGCTTCCTAGGCTGCCGCTTACAGGCATGCACCACCATGCCCAGTTAACAGTTTACTTTTATTGGGTAAACATTGGACACATTTTCCCATTTAAATGCTTCTAAAAGCATTTAAATTCTTTTACTAGTGCTTTTTAGTCACATCAAGACAGATGACCAGGAGCAAAACCTAGAATGAACTTCCATTTGGAAAAAGGAACCATGTCAAGTAAAACCTAGTTAATTTCTCAGGGCTGGCAAGAATAACAAAAACTATTTTCCCTCCAAAATGATAGATGATAAATATGCTAAGAGTGGTCTCAAGGAACATTAAACATATTTAATGAAAATCAACATGAGGCTTGTACATTTAGAAAGAGAAATGGAAACACCAGAGATGACAAGATTTGGTGGGATGTAACCATCAGTGAAGAAGTGTTTCAGCCACCCTGTAAACAAATGAATTATTTAGCCCATGGAGACCAAAGGATGTGTTTGGCAAGGGAATCAGGCCCTTAAGGAATCAACAGTGGGAGATGTTTATATTGATTGTGAGTGTGTGTGTGTGTGTGTGTGTGTGTGTGTGTGCTTGAAGTATCAGTGCAGAATGATTCTATTCACCTTTTAAGGAATAAAACTTTCATTCTGAATGTTCCTTCACTGGAGGTCTGCTTATTATCTATGGCTTCAGTATCAAATAGTTGCTTTATTTCTGTGGCAATTGCCAGCGTAGTTCCAATGCTGCTGCTCTGATCAGCTTAAGTTCCACTAATTCTCTACTCAAGAGACTTGGACTTGAAGAAAGTGATAGGTTCTAGAAGGTAAAGTAAGAAGATTCTTAACTCATCTCCTCCTCCAACAAACACACCAAAATTTATGTCTATATAGAATAATTTCCACCTAAAATTAAAGCCAAAAATATTTATAGAGTGACCCCTTCAAATTAGACATGAGAAGCAAACAATAACAAAGTCGCCAGAAAAGAATAAGATTTAACCATAAATGCCAATTTCTTCTGGAACAATCCCATGATCAGGAGGAATCTCAAAACTGAACTTCCCTAGGGAGCAAAAGGTTTGTATACCACACCAGATATCCATGACCAGCATTCATGATCTGACCTAACAGATGAGTCCTAAAAATAGACTAACTTTGAAAATCAATGGGGGCCAAGATCCATAAAACCCATATATAGACTGTGGTGAACTGAGAAACAATTTATTGCAGAGATTCATTCAACTCCAGGACCCAGTATAGAAGCATTCATCTGAAAAGCACCCAAACTATGTGTGATAAATTTACTAATAGAACAGAGGAACAGTAGCCTATTGAGATACTTTCTCAGGGCAAACTCAATCTTGGAGCTCTCCTGTCACGTTTATGTGTACAAACTAAATCTTACTTTTTGTGCCATTTATTTTGCTAGTATCATCTTTGTGTTTCCCCTGTGCTATGTTCTAGTATATTAGTATCTCCACAAGGAGAAGATACGGTGTGCATCTGGTGCCCTGATTATTATGCCTGGTGCCCAGGATTTTCTGATTAAAGCTTAGGGGATGCCTCTTGATCACCTGGATCTGAGTACCAGTGGGGTTTATAATTGTCTTCCCACAGAACTGTATATAAAGTCACCTACTTTAAAAGTTGCTATCTGATGATCTGAATAAATCTTGTTAGTGATTGACTTCCTTTCCTTTGGGACAGGTTTTGGCATACATTCTACATTAAATTATAAAAACATAAAAAGTCAATTAATCTACAACAAAAGAATAAAGAATATAAAAGGAAGAATGGACTCTAACTTCAAAAATGGTGTTAAGAAAGCTGAACAACAAGAAGAAAAGAATGAAGAATTTGCTACTATATCCCATAGAGAAAAATTAACTAAACAGTGAAAAAAAGAGATGAATGTAAGTCCAAAACCCATTAAACTTCTAGAAAAATAACAGGTGGTCTATTCACTGACACTGGCCTCAGCAATCACTTTTTTTTTGGGGGGGGGGGATTCTGACACCAAAAACAAAAATAGCAGAAACAAACATAGCCATGAATGATATCAAACTGTAATGTTTCTATACAGCAAAGAAAATCACCACCAATAAAGCATTACACTTGAATGGGAAAATATATTTGCAAATCATACATTTAACAAGGGATATCCAAAATCTATCCAAAACATATGAAGAACTCAAACAACTCAATATCAAAAAAAAAATAAAATAAACCCAAACAATCTGATTTGAAAATCAGCATAATATATATATATATATATATATATATATATATATATAAATACATATATTCCCAAAGAAAGCATACAGATAGTCAACAAGCAAATACATGAATACCATGGATCAAAATCAATGAAAATCAAAATCACAATAAAAATACTGCCTCACATTGATGATTTAAATAAAAGAAGAGATAATTGTTTGTGGGGATTGGAGAAAAGAGAACATTTGTACACTGTTGATAGGAAAACAAATTGATGAAGTAGGGAGAATACTCAACAATTTAAAAATATATGATTCAACAATTCCATTTTTCTACTTCTGGGATTATCTTAAGAAAAAAATTACCTTGAAAAGGCACATGAACCAACATGTTCTTTGCATCATCATTTACAATATTAGCATATGGAAAATAGGGTCTTGGGGGCATTGTACTTAGTGATATCATACTTAGTGTACTTAGACAAATGCTACAGCAAAACTTGGTAAATACTATAGCAAAACAAAAGAAAAAGCAAACTCATAGATACAAAGAGAAGATTGTTCCATGGTAGGAACCCAGAGTAGATGGGGAAAATCAGTAGTAGGGAAAATCAGCTAAGGATGTCAAAAGGTACAAACTTCCAGTATAAAATAGAGAAGTCATGGAGATAATGTACATCACTACACTTAATACTATATTGTATAATTGAAAGTTACTAAGATTTTTAAGATCTTAAACATTAAAACTTAAACATTATCATCACAAGAAAAGAATTTTTGTGACTATGTTAGCAATAGATTTTAACTAGATATAATTTCTCAATATATATAAATATGAAATTATATTGTATATTGAAAACTAACATATTACAAATAACTACGCTACCATCAAGAAAAGTCATTATAGTAGTAAGTTCAACAGTGACATATATAGATACATTTGAAGAGCTGTGGACCTATACTCCTAAACATACATAGTGTTGTAAACCAATGTAAGGTCAATAAAAATAATACAATATAGAGAAATAAGTAAATATAAAATTCTAGTTTGGCTGTAAAATAGCACAGCATCAACTATCTCAGCACATATGGATATTAATATCTTTTCTGTGATGTTTATTATAGTTCCCAGGTATACATTCTGTTATTAAATCAGATTTTTTATTACTGCAGTTAATTTTAATTGTAGTCAATGATATTTTATCACTTTTCCTCTCCAAAAGTATCTTGTTGAACCTGGTTTATAATAATTTGCATTCTTGTCAATGTTGACAGGGAAAGGCAGTGAATTTAATATGGAGTATAGAAACATTTTTTTTATCAAAAGTCTATTATTTATGCAAAGATTATTAAGAATAAAGTGGAAATAGGGAAAAAAGATACATGAGATTTTACTCATCATATACCTGTTCCTACAGTAACTGTTCAGAACATTTGGCCACTCAGCACAGGTAAGTAGCTCTTTTCCGTAAAACACCCCATCTGAGATGAGCTTCATATGGTTAATCCCCTTCAGTGGACATGAATCACCAAACCAAAGGTAGCTCCATAACCAAAAGTCCAAACTGATTAGTAATAACCTCGATTATCTCAGCTACAAGCACTGTGATTAGTCACAAATCTGTCAGCACAATAGCTACAGAACTAATATTTTCAAGAGAAGATAAGTCAATCAAGCATGCTTTTGTAAGATGGTATGCATGCTCATTATGGACTTCAGTATTATCAAAGACCTGAAAAAAATCTGCTGTAATGAATGTTTAAAATAAAGCTTAGAAATTTTCTTAAGTCAATTGATAAACATAAATGATAGATGAGCTTCATCTGAATATCTGAATTAGCACTATAAAAGAAAAGCAAATAAAATTATTTTATTACTGCCTAATACATATGTGATAAGTAGCATGACCCTGATATTAGTTTTCAGTACCTTCTGTCTTATACCATTGGGTCTACAGTAACAAAATACCACAGGCCAAGTGGTTTATCAGAGACAAATTTTTCTTCACATTCTGGAGAGTAGAATTCTGAATCTTCAGATCAAACTCAAAATCAAATTGCAAGCATGTCTATGTAAGGGTTTTCATACAGGTCACATTTTGTTGTTGTTGTTGCACCCTCACATAGAGACTCTGGGATTTCTTCTAGAGGACCATTAATCCCATGTGAAAATTTCACCTTCTAACACAGCTACATTATGTACTCGGATTCTAAGATGTAAATTTTGGTAAAACACAAACATTCAGAAAAAAAACCACTATTCTAGTCATTTTTAAAATTTCTCTTTGCAACATTCATATTTTTGCTACTCATATGTTTTTCTGCAGCTTCTTTTATTTCTATAGTTCCTTTTCCTTCTATTTTTATTTTTCTGGCATGTGGGGACAAATAATGAATTCTTATTTTCATTATCTCCAGTTACAGAAGTTTACAGTTATTTGATAGTTTTAATACTGAGACAAATTAAAAAGTAACTTGCCTGCATTATATCATAGAAATTAATCATAAAAACTAAAATATATTGGTTTCATTTTCCCTAGAAATTAATACATGGGTTTTATCCTCCTGTAAATTTACTCCCAAATATTGCTCTGATTCCTGCTCGTGTCTTCTATGAAATTACACACTTCCATTCCACCGGATCATTGTCCATAATTCTACCACTCAGATCAACAACTGCTTGTGACAGCGGCTGATCTAACCAGTTAGTGGATGATGAGGCACAAGAAGGATTGTTTCACTGAGGAAATTACATGCTAGAGATGGAGGTAGATGAGTTGTGATGTGTTGGAAAATGGTTTCCTTTTGTATCAAACTTTGATGGCAAGCTCACAAAATAATATGTCTGTGTAAAGGAGAAAAGAGATAGATGGGTATAGAGAAAGGGAGAGAAAGAATAAAGCAACCATTATTGAGATGGAGTGACCAGAGCAGAGGACAAAAGGAAGGGGAGGGGGGAGGAACAACCCTTCATAAATAAATGAATGAATGAATGAATGAATGAATGAATGAATGAATGAATGAATGAATGAATGAATGAATAAATAAATAAATAACCAATCTTTATCACAGAGGTTAGGTCTCAGAAGCACTGTTACAACAGATTACTATTTATATTCATATCTCCCAGGTTTTGTACTGGGTCAAACTATTACCTTCTAAGTTATTTCATGAACCTTCCCCAGTATTCTGTAAAATTATCTGAAAAAAATATTTTAGAAATCAATTTCTGGTCAAATTTCTGGATTTAGATTTGAATTCTTTAATGGAGACATTAGTCACCAAACAAGATTTTTTTTTTAACCTTCCTTAAGACTTAATTGCCTCATCAGTAAGTGGGAGTAATAATTATTCCAAAATCAGAGGATTTTTGTATATTCAATAAGACAGTATATGATTCAATAAGACAGTATATGATTCAATAAGACAGTATATGAGAACATAGCCGTTTCCTAGGAGCACAGCTAAGAGTGGTAGATGTTAGTCATTATGCACCAATTCACCCAATGTGTACAACCCTGCCTGGTCTTTTATGGATATAGGTTGAATTTCTTTTCAACACTCCTCTCAATTCCATGTAAGTTTTTGAAATACCTGTTGTTTTGGTTGATAAGTACAACTAATTCTCAGGTGTTGACAGTTGAATTCCAAGCTGATAGCCTCACTAAACTTTTAAATTTCATTTCTGTTCAAGGCAGTATGCAAACTTCTTTGCTAAAATATCCAAAAATTAAAATTGTCATAAATGCTCTCAAATCTATGAAATCCAAAGCTTTGTGGTAAAGAATTCTGTTTTAAGATACTGTTAATAAAATGTCAGATTCATGCTAATCATCAATTTTACTCTTCTTAGGCCACCCATAGTAAAAAACCTTTTAGGAGTGTCTTATCCTATATATACAAATTTACTTATTCAATGCATGTTATTAAAGTTCCATTGCATCACAGACATTGTCAGTGGCATCTTTTGTATCACAAGTAAATAAGACAGGTTGTTTTTTACATGGGAAGAAAGGGGGAAAAAGTGATAAGTGGATGGGTAAAACAATGAAAACAATAAATGAACAAGAACAAAATCAACAAATGTTAAGGTAAAATGAATGCATCTTCATAGGACATGACCAGATAGCTACCGTAAGTTGAATAGTTAACACAAGCATATCTAATGAGGTATGATTTAAACTGGTATCTGAATAGTGAAAATGAGTCAGCTAAATAATAATGCCACGTCTACAAGCAGTGTAGACATAGGGGAGAGATGGAGTAAAGACTATATAATACAAGAACATTTTTGCTGAATTTAAGGAATTAAGACTAGAGAGCTGGAATTCATTGAAAGCTGGGGTGAAAGAAAAACAAGATAAGTGACGATCTATACAGATTATCGAATCATTCTAAAGTGTTCTGAAGCAACTGTGGGTTTAAACAAGAATGTGAACTGACAGGATAAACAAGGTTGATACTAGGGTGTGGGGATGATAAAATGGAAGCTGGAAGTCAGTGTGAGAGTAGTACAGTATGATATGGTTTTTCAGGTGAATAAAAATATAAGAATTAAGGTATGTTTTGAAGAGAAAGTGAATGATGTAGAAGGATCAGGAAAAAAGAACTGAGGAAGGCACTTACATTATATAAGGCTTATTATAGATTTGAATGCAGTTTAGAGCTATTGTTTCATGCTAGGCTAGGTTGGAGGGACCTGTTTTCTCACAGACTTAAAATTATATTCATATCAAGAACCTTCCATGAAACAGCACTCTACCTTTTCTTATCACCCTTACTTAGGGGCAGAGGTTTAACATACCTGATTGGCAAATCTGGGAGATGATTCTAAGTTTGGAGAATTCAGACCCTTTCTTTCTGTTCTTGGTGTGTGGCTGCAGAAGAAATACAGTCTCTGCTTCTTAGATATGTATTTTATAGATGGCAGTAGTTGGTGATCTTGTGGGACCCCACCCATTCTGAGAGTGGGTGCAGTTATAGAAATCTCATTGTGAATGCACAACTAAGCATGTTCTCTATCCTGGCTTCAGTTACTAATAATACCTGGCTGAATTTGCAACAACATAAGAGCACCTTTCCTGTTTAGGTCTCTTTACCTCTGTGTTTTTCAGACACAGCAATGGTATCAGTGTCTACATTAATTCTGCCCATATTGGGGTTCCAGCTTCATAAGAACTGTAGTATATTTTGGGAATCAGGAAGCTACAGTACTCCTTGGTACATATTAAGGTTGGAGACTTGGATATTGTAAGTAGATTTGCCCAGGTTCACTTTGAATTTCAAGGGCAGAGGTGCAGATTAGTCATTGGTTTAGATGTAAAGAATTCACATGATTATCAAATAAGTAAATATATTTCTTATGGACATGTAACAGGAGCCTAAATGCATTGTAGCAGTAGTGTTCAATTTCATGGTGCTATTTTAGAAGAGACCAGACTCTGTAAATCAGATTGAGTGTCAACATACCAACTGCCTGAGAATATATCTGCTGAGTCACATTGCTCCAAAGATCTTCCCAGTGTACTTCTTATAGATCAACCATTTGCAATTAAGTCTTGGTAGGCTCAGTATAAATGACTTGTTGCAAATAAAATTCAATTAAAAACCCCATACACTTCACCTCTGACTCATCTAAAGAGCACACTGCCATAGGAATTGGAGATATCTATCCTACCAAACAATGTAGGATGAAATTCCTGTAGTTGAATCTCCCACACTGATTAAATGACTATCTCATGTATATCTGAGTTGAGGATAAAGACTAGGGCAACTTCACATATCTGTATGAGAAATGTCTTTATGTTAACTATCAAGGTTCCTGACTCTCATTACTATTCTTAATCAAAATATATCCATTTTAACTATAACCTTTAGCACAAAGTTTTGAAGTTGCTTCCTTCAAATACACAATTATATTATTGTTCATGCATGAGTGGATAGGAGTAAACAATATGATTGGCATCACCAGTAAACAACAAAATGAACTACACTTTATCTTAATTACAAAATACACCTTTTCTTTATGGTCAGTGATCCACCTGTCAAGTTTCTGGTTCATAATTTTTAATAAACAATGAAAAGTAGTAGCACAAAAGTGCTTATTGAAAATATTCACACTTGTTTTCTTTTTTCTCAATCGTACTACAAAGATGATGTCATCATTCATGTCATTTTAAGTTTTAAAACTTCAACTAAAAGTGATGAATTTGGAGACTTTGAATATGGTATATATTTTTTAAAAGTTTGATTTCTCAAAATAAAATCATATAGCCCAAAAATTCAGAACTTTTTTTTCATTTAAAGAAAAAAATTAAAAACTAAATGTATCAACATTTCAGGATTTGGATAGCGATATCATATATGCATGAAACTTTGACAATATTTTAATACAGAAAATCCATCTAGCTCAAATGCTTTGTTTTAAAATATTAGTAGAATTAACAAAATAGTATCAAAAATCAGTCATATAAAAAATTGGAATTACCTTAAAATACTTATGTGCTTTTAAGTCTGATAGATTTAAAATTGAAACTAACCCTCTAAGTTGTGAAATAAAGCAAAAGAACCAGAATTCATGTTTTGCTGCAAATTAAATTGATTATATCTAAAAACGATGATGAATTCAGGTCTCTTGGCATTATCTACAATTGGATAAAATATTGCCTTGAATCTCCTGGACGCTACACGAGCTCGCAGATATGTGGGAAAAGGTCTGTTCAGATTTGTATTTAGAACTTCAATCATTGCACACAGATCAGAGTTTCCCAGCTTATCTGAGGTTATATAGCCTCTGACTTCCAATTTATAAGTCAAAATGTGAACTAACAAGGTTTACTAACTTTAGAGTCACTGACTGGAATTAAGATCTCTCAACCAACATAATGAAAAACTTTTACATGGGGACTTAAGAGAAAAAAGAAACAATGGATTACAGAGAACAGAATCCATTTTCTGTGTGATGAAAATTGTTTATATCTGGTTTCCTACCACAAGACTCACATTTTTCCACTCTCTTCCATTAATAAGGATTTTTCTCCATGTCCTTCTTTCACTGCAGAAGCCTTATTCCTTCTGTCCAAACAATCTATACTTTTTGAAGTTGTTGCTCCTAGCACATGAGAATTACCATAGTCCTTCCCATTATCCACATGTTGACCACTGCCAGACATACCCACAATGACTCTATGGGATTACTAAAATAATGCTGTCCCTCTTTCAGATCCAGCTAACATTAAAACTTTTCCAAGAAATATGCTGATGATTCCATTTTATAAAGCACCAATTAAATCATGACCTTTCATATTTTGTTCTTTACAATAATACCATAAATTGGTACCATTTTATCAAATGATGAAATAAGCGAACTTTTTTAATACGCTTTTAAGAATGACATGCTAGGGAATTAAGATAGAACAATTTCTGAAATGAATTAAGTAATTTCTTAGACAATAAAATGTAGTTTATATTGGCACAATGTCTTGATCAGTAACTATATGATGATTTTAAGTCAAAACACAGAATTAATCATTAATATAATAGTTTTCATAAACACACTATTTTAGCTATTGCTGAGTACCTTAATATATTTTATATTAATTGGCATTAAACAGTTTTGTGATATTTTCCATACTTCATATATATCAGTGAACCTTAAAGGATGTAATTAAGTTATGTTTAACCTAAGGTTCACAGTAAACACAGATTGAGGTCACATATTTGTATAACAAGCCATGAATAGGTGGGTAGGATTTAACAGTTCTACACTAAATGGTCCTAGACAACAACAGGCATTTTCTTGATCTTTTTGTCTGATTATTCAGTCAGCTATCAACTGCTATTGCCAGAGAATGTAACAGTTATTTCTTCCTGCTGCCAGCTGTCATCATCTGTTTCTAGTCTATGAGCTGGAAAATCAGATAATCAAGCTTACTGAAAAATTGAACATGAAACAGATTAAATAGCATCTGAAAGTTTCTTTTGAGCTTCTTCTATAGAGTCAGTCAAGTGCACAAGTCACAGACCTACATTCAAGGTAGCGTATGACATTTCTCCAGCAGCTTCCTGTTTTTTTACTAGATTTTAGATAGAAGGGGCTATTGTTATGCCCCCTCCCTGGGTAGGAGAACCATAACTGGACTCTCCCACTGTTAACTGGAAGATGACAAGATGCTATCACACCAACTTCTTCTGCTTGGCATTGTCCTTTGTTCCTGGATTCTACCTGAATCATTAATAGATTACTTTTAAATGGGGTTTGCTCATGTCACTCAAATAATAGGTCCCAATCAAATGCCATATCTGAACTATTGCCATTAAGCAAAATAAGTGAAGACATTGCAAGTAAGCATTTAGAAACATTTAGAGTAATTTGCCACTAATAGGACATTTTTATTGTATTTCTTAAAAGCATCGATGAACAGATTGGAATTTTAAAATATGGTCACATTCATAGAATAATTGCAGAATCTCTACAACTAGAGTACTAGACAGTATATAAAAAAAATTACATGAGAATCTCATCTGTCCTGCAAGGCTGCCAAAATACAGGAAATAAAATTTCTCTCTCTTTTTTTTTTTTTTTTTCAAATACTGGTATTGGGGAGGTTTTTCCAACCTGCTTTGATTAAGTGAATTGACTTTCTTATAGGAAGAGATAAATTTAAGTTATCAAGAATAGTAAAAAGAAACCAATCAAACTAGTAACTTGACTATCATACCAGAAGAGCAAAAGAGTATAAAGTGATAGATGGTAGGTGTTACAGTGGTAAGAGAACTATGGGGACTACACCTGAGGAGAGAAAATAAATATTGTACACAAATTGATAAGAAAATAAATGAATGCATTTAATAAAAAAGTTGCCAATACATCCACACTTCATAAAATACTATTCTAAGGCTCACATTTATTATTTTATATTATAATCTTATTAAATGTGACTAAATTAATCAGAATAATTGACAATAACAAATTGTAGTATTCATCAACCAGTTTGAGTTGTAAAACCACTAATAGTATGACCAAGTTGAAGAAAACAATGTAAGCTTCATATGTGCACATAGGCAGGCAACTCAGGCATTTGCTACAATTTTCTCTCCAACCTTTAAGGGAGAAATACTCTACTTTTCCTATTTGAGATAAGAAACACATGTGATTTCCAGGTGCCATTTTCAAGACATAATTGGAATCTTTGTTTTTTTTCTTCTTTCTACTGTAGATATAAAATGCAGAAAACAAATCATTGTCCCTTAGACAGTCTTTTCTTATGTTAGTTGAGAGGTAAAGAGGCTGAAAAAAAATGCTAAAAGCCAGTGCCAACAAATTATAGGTTGAGGAAGAAGGAAGACAGTGGTCAAAGACTTCTTCATTTGAAATCCTATTTGTGAGGAGTGAAGAGATTTGTTGACAACCCAAACCTGAAATTCCAGAGCCTCAAATAAGCCATATGTGATCTTACATCCAAGCAAGGAATTAGATTTTAAAAACACATTCTTGCTTAGTGGGTAGAGAAAAATTCATTTTGGAGCAATTTTTGATTAGAAATTAGTGAGAAAAATATCAGATTGTACATAAGCATTTATTTAAGTCTTGCTCCCTATATATCATCTGACATTTGAAGGGTATTTAAGCTGTAATCTTAGAAATGTTTATATAAAATTATTTAACATATCCTTTTATCTGCTAGTATTACTTTTGATTATGTAAAATTCACCATGTATGTTATATGTTATCACAGGTTAAAAACTTGTATCTTCATATAAAATCCTGAAAACTTAAACTTTTAAGTATAAATATCAGAGGTCATAATCTGTGCACTTTTTAGATAACCTTGTAATACAAACTTTAAGCTTCCAAAATATTCCAAAAGGGTTAAGATCACAAAATTTATAATAATAGAGCTTATATCAAAGTTTCATTTATATGACCAAAATTTTATTTAGGTTCTTCTAAAGGAGGGTTATATTCTAAATGACCTTATTTTCCTTTTCAATGTTTAAAACAAAGTGATTTTCCTCTTTTCAAAAAGAAATTGCATAAGAACTTCCTGTCTAAATGTTCAATACTTTTCTATTTGTTTCAGGCACTGACATTTTTTTTTTTTTTTTTTGGTGGGAGAGTGGGGAAAGATGAAGTAAAAGTCCTATTATTTTTAAAATCACCAAGGGATTTAGTCATGACTTTTGTCATGCATGGTGAATTTTTCCAGAGAGAAAAGGAACACAAATCACAGATTAAGATAAAAATTGTAGACAAAAAGTTTGTTCTTGTGTCTTAATGTAAGGCATGAAGAAGTTCAAACAAAAATGCAGTAATTCCCATTTATATATATATATTGTCAACCCAAGATGCCAGCTGTGTTCAGATACCACTAGAGCTTGGTGCACAGCTGTGTCATCATAAAAGGGACTAGATTGCCAATCAGAGCTTGGCTTGAGAGACTCATTGTCCAAGCCATTCCCTAATAAAGCTTCTGGAACTCTGTGTCTGTTTCAGTTATTGTCTCCATCAACAAGTCTGTATAGTACAACTAAAGATTACAGAATTTCTCTATTTTATGTAGTTTCTTATTATAAAGAACTCTAGGTTTGAAGTGAAATCCTACAATTCTTTTTCTGATGAGACAGAAAAAGATATCAGAGAACCGTAACTTTAGTTATTTATGTTAATTCAAAAATTCTGAGATTTATTGATAGTTAATAAATTTTTAACACTTTTTGAAATGTTTTTAAAGGAAAAAGTTTACATCATCAACAGAATTACAAAAGAGAATAAATCTGTTATTAATGTTTTGCACAACAAATGGAATCTCAGTTGTGTAATATGTGAGGTGTATGGCACAAATATGACAACTTCCCCCAACTATTATATCTTTATAGAAACCAAGGCTTCTGAAATATTAACTTCCAAAAATGTATTTTTTCAAGCATATTTTTTTTCTCTTATGACTAAGTAATTGTGTATATTGACTTGGTAAAGATTCTAAAAAGTTCAAGAATCAAGTAGCAGATTCATTTTTATTCAAAGTTGCTTGTTATATAATACTTTGATTAATATTAATAAATGTCCTGGTGATTTATGTATCACAAATAAGAAATTTATATTTAAGAATTGTTAATTTAAAAAATGGTACTATTTTATATCCAAAATTTGTCTTTTATCAAATTTAAAATGGAATAAATTTTTAGAAGCTCCACATACATGGCATTAGAATACTGGGGCGTTTTGGACTTCTTGTGGCAAAAGTTGTATTGAGCTTGATATAGTCTGAGTACATTTCTGGCTTTCAAGATTTGTTGGTAGGTATACTATCTTCTAATTTTATATAAAGTATTTAAAGTTAAAGATAGCAAAATTCTATGAGTAAGAAGAAATTAATTAACCTAAATATATTGCAAGAGATTATGTTGAGAATATCAAACTTCAAAAATATAAGAAGTCCCTGGTCCTTATCAAATCAGCATTCGTTATTTTATTTGCATGTAGTTTCAATGTGACCATAACTGGAAAAGAAATAAAAGGGTAAAGGGCAACAATACTTTTATAATTGTAAAAAAATCCAAACAAAAAAAAAAACCACATTGTAGAAATACAGTCTTAAAATTTTTGTTCAAAATGAGAATCTACTTATACATTTACTTAGCTTATTCTATGTCTGGCACTTTTGCAAGTATGTGTTATCTATTAAAACATTTATTCTAGACAGCAGACTTATGAGGTATGAATTCTTACCACCTCCATGTTAACGTCAATAAAGACTCATGACTAAGGATATTGACCAAGCACGAACAACTAGTAAATAAAAAGGAGAGGTACCATTTCTTTTAACCACTACTCAATGGTTTTGTAACAGCTTTACTCTCCTTCTTGAGATCATAAGATGTTAGCATGTACACCCCCTTTTTTGTTAAATAATAACACTTTCAATCATAATTACATGAAAAATTTAATTCTATAAGAATTTAAAATGAGGTTTCCCTAAACAAGAATTTGTTTTCTACTTTTGTATTATAGCAGTTGCATAACTTTAATGATGTATAAAAATCATGTGTACTCTATGGTTCTCCTGAACTCTCCAGCAGTAGACATCAGTTTCATAACACATTCTTGCCCAAATAAACTCACTTATGTATTCCTGGATTCATTCAGTCATGTTGACTCAAGTGCATAAAATAAAATCTTGAATATACTAGTATAAATGCTAACTATATTTCAGAAATGAAAGTTTGGGGTTTTGTTTGTTTGTTTGTTGATTAGTTGTTTGTTAACAAACAGCTTCAGTTACTCTGAATGCAAGATGAATGCAAGAGCTGAATACTTTTATTTATGAAAAAAACAGGTCTGTATATATCTAACTTGGAGATTGTATTTATCCTTACAGACTACTAAAACAAAATCATGTAGCTTAAGGGTACTTAATGGTGTTTAAACCCTCCAAATTCTATTCATTTGGAGTACGTTCAAGAAAATTTAAAATCAGGTTGCAAAAATGTTCACAATTCAAATTTTATGAGAGAGTGTAAATGTGCAGAGAAAACATTCCCCTGCATTCTGATTAACTAAAAGTCACTATCTACATAAGATATTATTATGACCATTTTAACACCGATCCCTATGAAGAGATGATTAAAAGACACAAAGATCATCATCCAAAGGTAGATATTTTTATGGAACACACTTCCATTTGTAGATATTCCACACATAACATACATACTAATAACTAATAAGCAAACCATATATTAACACAATAGGAAAGTTCAATCTGTTTTATGTCTTACTTTAATGATTTTTTAGATTTTGATAGCCTTGTATTAGAAAAATGAAGCTCAAGCAAGACATAATTAGCAATTGAATAGTAGGATTTATTTATGGAAACAAAACTTATACACATATGTGTATGTATTTAGAACAGCATTACATAATATTGCATTTAGGCCACATTCCAAATATATATGTACATATAGTTTCGCTTTTTTCTATTAACACTTTACTGGATATTCTGTATTAAAAAGTCACAGTATAACAACAAGAATTTTGAAATAATTCCCCAGTAGCTAAAATATATGTATTTTTTTCTCTTAGTTATGAGAGAAAATGTTACTTTAACATTTAAAGACTGACACAGAAATCCCGTCTGTTGTAGAATTAGAAAAAAATACTGAATTCCATTTTTGTTCCCCTATAAGTTTATCAATTTTTGATTATGCTTTCACTGTTTTGAGTAGCAGGATTTCAAGCCAAAGCCTTTATAATCTATTTCAACACAGCAAAGCTATCATCATGCCATCTGAAAATAATGGCTTCCATGAGATGGTTATAATAGATCATCCTGAATTAGAAATCCTTTATGTAGTCTCTTTCAAAGCCAGCAAGTGATCTGAAATGGAATGTGTGTCTTTTTTGTTCCATTCATTGTGCCACACATTTTCAATTCAACAAAAATTTCCAGAGTACCTACTCTGTGCCAAGCACTGTTCTTAGTGCAAGAGGGAAAAAATGATAGCTGTCTTTACAGATCTCACACTTTTGTTAAGGAGATGAATATGAAAAATAATTACAACCACAGAGAAACTTTTACTTGGACATTTATACCAGTCTTTTAATCTTACTTGCCAAAAATCTGGAAACAACCAAGATATGCATCAGTAGATTTGTAGACTGTGACACATCAAATAATGGAAAATTAGCCAGTGTTACAAAAAAATGAAAGTACTATAAGGTCATGGAAAGACATCAACCTTGAATATATATCATGAAATGAAAGAAGCCAATATGAAAAAAACTATATACTGTATGTTTCCAAGTATTTGATGATCTGGAAAAAAGTTAAATTAATGAAAATTAAAAGATCAGTTCTTACCAGTCATCAGTTCTTATCAGCTCTTAGCGGGAAAGAATGCATAGAGAATTTTTAGGTTATACACTCAGTAGGTTACTATAATGGTGAATACATTTCATTTTATGTCTATCCGAATCATAGAATGTACAACAGTAAGAGTGAACCCTAATTTAAATGATGGACATTGGGTGATCATGAGGTACCAAGTAGGTAAATCCATTGAAAGAAATATATCTTTCTGGGAGGGGATGTTGATAAGAGGGACTATACTTGGGTTGGGGCAATGGACATGTGGAAAAATCTGTGTCTTCTTAAATTTTCTGTGATTCTGAAACTTCCCTAAAACATGAACTCTATTATTATGATAACTACAACATAATATGGATGAGGTGTAAGAGCTGAAAGCAACATATAAAATGGAAAAAATCCCTGTGGAAGAAATAAACAAGAAATGGTACATAAATGGACTGTGAAGAATGAGTAAGAATTTTCACAATACAATACCAAATATCTTATTCTTCCTTTTATCTAATTTCCACCTTCAGATAATAACACAATGAAGTTGTTTTTGTCTTCCAGTGGGAACAAGAATAGTTTTAATTTAATAGTTATAATATCCTTAGAATAGTAAAATAAAGGATTTTCAATAACAATGTGTTCATGTTAACCTCGGTAAAGATTTGATATTTTCAAAGTAATAACTGATTAAATTCTGTGTATAAAGTAGCACCTAAAGTTACAATACATGTTACCTGTCCAAAACCATTAGAGGAGCTAGAAGAAATAACAAGAGTTGCATAGTGTGATGAAAATATGTGAAGCATCCGTATATTATCTGAATTAGGTAAAATCACCAAAATTTGACTAAGTATTTACTGAGCATGTAATGCACACAAAGAATGATTCTGGGCTCCTACAATAAATAAATTAAAGTGATATTATTTCAATGGAGAATTCACAATATAGATAGGCAGAAAACTAATGATAATTGTTTGGTTAAAGGCTATGACAGAGTAAATCACAAAACCACACTAAAAACAAGTTATTTTTTAAAAAGCCAGAGAAAAATTTAGTCACTCAAAAGAAACTGGGAAATAAAATTTAAGTGAAGGGAAGAAAAGTTACCAATACTATGATTCAGAAGATCAAACCAATTGGCATTTCAGAGAACATAATATTAGAGATGAAATTCCTGAAAGATCATTTAAGAAAGAAACTATGCTTATTTTAGATGACTAGATCATATTTCATTTTGTACATTTGTGAACTGTCTTATTTAAATTGTTAGAAGGTCTATCATAAAGTCAATTATATTGAAGTAGCTTTATTCTAGCTAGGATTTTGTAGCTTGTATTCTCGGTACATTGAAAAAAGTCATATTGTCCAGTATGGTAAAATAAGTATACTACTACCTACTAAACCCAAGCACTTCTTTGATGTTTGGTTGAAGCATTTGGATAAACATTCTAAGACCTTGTCTAGATTTGAAAGTATAGAGTGCCATGTTTGATTAGTCATGTCAGCCATTCATCAGGGAGTAAGGAATGTTGAATCTTAACATAATCCCTTAAAAATCTATTGTATGTATGTATGTATGTATGTATGTATGTATGTATGTATGTATGTATGTATGCTATTTATTTATTTATTTATTTATTTATTTATTTATTTATTTATTGAGACTGGGTCTCACTATTTTTGCCCATGGAACTTCAGGCTCATGTTGCCCGGGGTACCACAGACTCAAGCAATCTCCAGCCTCAGCCTCCCAGTTAGCTGGTATTACAGGCACGTACCACCACGCCCAGCTATTTTTTTGAAACTAGGTCTCACTATGGGCCCCAGGCAGGGCTCAAAAATGCAATCCCTACCCCCGGCCGCTTCATAGGCTGAAGCTTTCAGGCATGAGCCACCATGCCCGGCCTTATTTTTGTCTAAGCTATGATTGATGGGAACAAAACTCAGAATATCAATGACAGTTAACATTTATTAAACACTTAGGGCTTTAAATGTATTACCTCATGTTACCTTTCATTTAACCCTTACAACAATCTTCTGAGGTGGAAACTAAGTCACAAGAAAGTCAAAAAATATATACAAAGTAGGTAGCTGGTGAAGATTCCAACCCCTGGTAGTAGACCCTAGAGGAGAAACTCTTAACAGTTCTACAAAATACCTCACTGTTAACCATCCATGCTAAGTAATTCATATTCAATATTAGCTAAATCAATAATTCCCTAATAAGTAGCAATACATATTCAAATACCATGCATATAAACATGTATCAATAAGATATTAAATCACTCTTGTCACTTCTACTTTGGACCTAGCCAAAAGTGTCTTCACTTCTTCAGTATTAATACATACCAACTATGACAGAGGGAAAACTGATAGGTGTTTCTTAAGCTAAAATCTCTATGCCTATGATTTGCACAAATATCTTGGCTAGGCTTCAGACTTCTCAATCTGCAAACAGGAATATATAAAATAACACCTATTTTCCTAAGTAAAGTAAATGAGGTGATACTCTCAAACACTGAGCATATATGTCTGACAGAGTATATTTTCAAAAATGTAAATTTGTATCACTTCTTATATACCATCGATAAATGGATAAATAAGATAGACTACTGTTTTAAATGTAAAATTCCTATTTCAGTTATCTGGATGTATGTGC
The DNA here is from genome assembly GCA_004024945.1 of Uropsilus gracilis. Classification (NCBI taxonomy): domain Eukaryota; kingdom Metazoa; phylum Chordata; class Mammalia; order Eulipotyphla; family Talpidae; genus Uropsilus; species Uropsilus gracilis. Next base: position 148,564 of record PVHY01000838.1, read on the forward strand.
ATATTTCTATTTTTAATTATTTGCATATTTTAAAATTATTTCATCATAATTAGTATCTTCCGATCATTAAGCAGACATGTTACTTTCAATGTATTACTTGGAAATTGTATTTTAAAGGAACTGACTAATTTGGATGAATTGTTACAAAAAGAAAAGAATAATGGACAACACAAAATCAAACTGGTACTTTGTAACCTAATCTTAAAAATTTATACATATTAACATTGTAGGTAATACAATGTATTATATGTTTAGAAACAAAGAATCATCTGCTACAGTTTTTAACTACATTTTACTTCTTACTAATTTAACAAATGCTTCCTAGGACTAATGAAAAAGACTTTTTTTCTCCATCCATGTTTTTTTAATGAAATTATGACTAATTCTGTGAGTAAAAACACAAGAAAATCATGAAGAGCAAAGGACATGTTCTTTCCTTAAAAGTCTATATATATACCATATGGGTTGGCATGGTATATATATCCTTTGCTCATTAATACTCAGATGTAGGTTATTCTCTAGGATGTGTTCATTCAAAATTATATATAGAGAGGGATACTGATTAATTGATGCCGCTCTACTGTGTAATTTTATTTTTGTAATTGATGCAGCTCTACTGTGTAATTACTATCTTTTTCAAAAAAAAAGTTACAAATATGAAATACAGAGAGATGTAGTATATTCACAGAATTTGAAAAGCTCAATATTGGAAACATATGAACTTTTACAAAATTAATTACAAATTCAACACAAACCCAATAAAAGTCACTAAGAGTTTATTTATAGGACTTGAGAGGTTGATATTATAAATAATTCTAAGATACTATAATATTTGTATTTACATGGCAAATATTTGTATAATCATGAGTTATGTTCAAGAATATTTCTTTATCTGTAGTGAGAACTTTAGGGTATTAGTGGGTTATGGAATCAGAAAATTTGTTTCTTAGTGGCTTACAAGATATATGATTTGCTAGTACCTTACTTTGATTGAGTTTTCCCACTACTTAGAATGCAATACATCATCTAAAGGAATTACCCATTACTTATTTTACATATTTTCAAAACAAGATTTTCAATGGTTTCAGAAGTTATCACTAATAAACAATACAATAGTTTTATAAAAGACCAGTTGAAAGCATTTGTTTTCTTATGAATCGATATAATCAGTACAGTCTCTGTAATAATTGTTTATTATTTCCTTTGAATATATTATTCAAATTGGAAAATTTCAGTCTAAGTGTGTAACTTTTTTTTGAGACTATTGATACCTTATAATGTACTGCCACCAAGAAGGTGTAGAAATACACACTCAGCAGTACAATAAAATCTATTCCCTTGAAGTCTCACTGGCATTGATTATGACTGTAGATTAAAAACTTACAAATGCTATGGAAAAAATAATATTTTTAAGTATATGTTTGAGTACTAGGAATGTATATTACTTATATGATTATTTCCATTTGCCTACATATCTGTGTTACATAGTAAATTTAAACTTTATGGCTAAAGTGCAACTTGTTATACTCTACAATTCCTATAGCTTTCTGCCTAATGCAGGAGGTTATTTCTCCATTAGATTCTACTTTTCATATGTTTAATTTGCAAAGATGTGACATGATGAGCAAGCATTTTGAGAACATAAATTTAATATGAAAAAGGTAAGGTGATTCTTTATGTAAGCTCAGACATGTTATGCAAGACCATTACAATAAATTTGTTATTTAAGTAGCTACATGGATAATTTCAGTTATACTAAACAGATACTGAAGTACTAACGGCTTTAAGAAAAACAATCCTGGTTTTGTTTTTTTTTTTTTAAACCACATTCCTCTTTTTTCCTCCATGCTAATACAATAGAAGGGTACATCACACATGCTAATGAACTGGCAGGTAGAAAAGTGTTCTAAAAGTGTGGTCAAAATGAAAGGTTTGTATAGACAGAAAGAGGGCCTTGTCGCCTGTTTTCATCATTTTTTTAATGTGATTTGCCTCTAAGTAAAAGAATATAATAATATTCAGTTGACCATAATGTTTTATTTAAAACAATTTTTTGTAGTTAAATGGTTTTGAATGAAAAGCAGTATCTCTCTAATATTAAAAGAAATAACCAAACTAGAGTGAGCTCCACTTTATATCAAGCATATACTTTTTTTGCTTGTCTTGAACTTCTAAACCTAGTCAAATCAAGATAAAGTGGTAAGATTTTGCTGGAAACTTGATTACATATATTTATGTATATGTTTATACATATATACATATATGTGTATATATATATATATATATATATATATATATATATAATCTTGAACTCAGTAAATTGTTGGGGGAAATGATTACCAAAAAAAAAAAACACATCAAACTTAGTTTCTCTGCACAACTGAACTAAATAAAGTGACAATAAATTGACAAGTAGAATGTATTTTCTAATATGAATATTATTAAAATAAAAATGATGGGACGCTTTTGTGCTAAACCCATTAACACAAAACCTGCAGGGGTTTCAAGTCCCCTGCAGTTCAACAGCCTCACAGCACACAGTCCTATTAGGACCAGTCAGTTTGAAACTTTCTAGTCAGCACCAATTAGGTAATCTTTTCCATTCTGCAAAGGAAAATGAGATAATTGTTCACATTCCTCTTAGCTAAGTGACCTAAATATGAAGTAATTCAATCTCCCCTTATCCTGCTCCTTCTATCTACACAAATCTTTCATTTTGACAATCCTTTTGGAACATCTTTCTCCTTGCTAGATCGGATGAATCATTTTAATAAAGTAAATCAAATCTTTAAATTTAACCAAGATGATGTACATCTGAAACATATGTTAGAGTTTTTAAAAAGTTCTACAAAGTAATAAAATGCTACTTAAGTAAAATTTTTCTAAAGCAATCAATTTGAAATTAACTCAGAAGAATACAGATTAATGGCAATAAAAAATGTTAACCTCAGTTCTGTATTGAAAGGGTTTTCGGACCAATAGCTTCGGTTTCACCTGGAAGGTGATTACAAATAGCTTCTAGAGACCTACTAGCTACTCTTGACATGCATTTTTATAAGAATTCCAAGTAATTTGATTTAACATTAATATTTAAGGAAGCTTGATCTATGGTATCATTGTGAAGTTAGGTAGAGATGTAAAATGTTTCATCCATTCAGAAACATTATTATGCAACTTTTGATCAACTATAAAATTTATTTATATTTCCCAGGATTACACTACTCCAAAATCTTTCTCTGAGCAGAAAAAGTATGGAAGATTGTGTTTTTGAGAAATGTCAATTGGGGGAGGGGTTGGGCGGGAGGGGAATCAAATGTCCATAGTTCTTCAAAGATGTTTCAAACCCCATTAAGTAGGAAACTTTACTGCAGAATGACCAAATGAAGGCAAGAGTATGATTTAGCTAAATCCAGAACTTTAGTTGCAAATAAATAAATAAAATAGGGACACAAAACAATGAATAAAACAGGCCGGGCTTGGTGGCGCATGCCTGTAAGTGGCAGCCTAGGAAGCCAAGGTGGGGACCAGGGATCGCAGTGAGTCCTGCTCCGGGCAATGTAGGGAGACCAAGTTCCAAAAAAATAGCTGGGTGTGGTGGCGCATGCCTGTAATCCCAGCTACCTGGGAAGCTGAGGCTGGGGATTGCTTGTGTCCGTGGTACCCCAGGCAACTTCAGCCTGTGGTTTTACAGGCAAAAATAGCAAGACCTAGTCTCAAAAAAAAAAAAAAAAAAAAGAAAAAAAGAATTAAACTATTTCACTTTATTTTTGTTTCATATATTTATGTTGTGAATTAAATTTACTATCAATTAGAAGTTTTCAATACATTTATTAATTTAGTACTAAAATAATATTATTTTGACGTATTTCTTTACAAGTATCTAAAAGCAATTTAGATCTTCAATAAATATCCAATACTAGGTAATGTTTCAGATTTTTGAGATACTTTAGTGAAAAAAAGTCTAAATTTGCTGTGCTTACATTTATTGTAGGAAAGCATAGACAATTAACACTTAATGAAGCAAGTTCCATATTAAAAAGTAGACAAAATTAAATTAATTTTGTTGGAAAATACTTAACAATGTAAAATGTAAAGAAAAATTTGATTATTGTTTAGAGTAATAACAAATTCCATAATTTAAACCATTGAAATGATACTAATTTTCTTCCAAAGAATTCAATTAAATGAGTTTATACTAAATAGATATTTGAAATAAAGTATTTATCTACACAGAATTGATTTAAACTTTTTAAGTAAAATCAGTTTATTTATGAATGTTTGAGATAAGATTTTAAAAAAATGTTTGAAAATTAATATTTAAATTTATTATAATGATTTGGGTTTATATTTAAAATAACAGAAAATATATTCTTAGTAACTTTTATAATTTAAGTCATAAATATAAAAAATTCTTTTGTCTTATCAAATACATAGGACTGTGTTTTCAAAATAGGAGGAATATGTAATGCAAAATAGTAATCATAAGATTTACATCTTTATTTTATTTTGCTATGTATACATAGCTAAAGTTTATATATGATATGGTGCAAATAAGTCATTGCTCAAATGATTCTTCAAAGTAATTCCTAGTTAAATTTGTAATAAGTATTTGCATAGAAATTCACATACTGATTTTAATATATCTAATGGGTTTATTTTGTAAAAAATCAATAAACCAATTCTACTATGAAATATAAAGATGCACACAAAGAACTTCAAATAGGTAAAGATTTGAATCCAAATATGAATGTCAACAATTACACATCAATGAAATATATAATCAAAATATATAATGCTAAACATGAGCATGAGAAAAGCTAAAAAAAAATAATAGCATAGATATTCTATTTCTAACTATATTTCTTTCCTTACTTTTTGTGGAAAATGCTCTTTTTGTGGATAAAATTATTTGTGTTCATAATAAGATAATAAGGCTAATATGTCTTTACTACCACATTTTGGCACAAAACTAATATGATGAGAAATTACTTCTAATGAAATCTACATTTACCTAAATAAAAGTCGTACATCTTTCTAAAATCTTTGCTTCTCTAGTCAACCCCACCAATGAATCAGAGGAAAGTTAGTTCATTAATGCTCAATTGTTTGTGACATGGATGCCTCTCGACTAGGGATCCATGACCCCCTGTTTCAGTTGCCCAGTCTTTTACCACCTTGCTACATTTTTCCTCCAAAGTAAACAAGGTTTTAAATCAGACCACAGTTTGGGGAGTTGCCAAGGCAGCTGCTAATCTATCAGGTAATATACAGCACTGGCACAAAAGAATTTACTTATGAACAGCTTGTTTTATTTTCTTGAAATTAGCAAGATTTAGCAAGATTTAAAGGTCTAAAACAAACAAGCAAATGTATTCTTTAGGAAGAGTATGCTAAATCCACATCAAGACCATCACCTGGCATAGGTTAACATATTATCACTTTTATACAGTTTTCTTCCTTACTAACAATCGATAATTAGTTCCATATAATAAACTGCTGCTTGTTATAAAACCATCTAGATGCATGTCTAAATATAAACACATTTAGTGAACTTTTAAGAATTACTATATATAACATAACTGATTCATTTTTATTACAGAATTTCACCTCTATATATTAAATATTCATTCTATTAAACCCAGTTCTCCCATGTGAAGAAAAGGAACATGATTTTCCTTACATTGGGATATGCAATGCCCATTTCATTAGCTCTTCAACTGCCAGTCAATTAAATATAGAAGTCATTAGCAATTTCTCAAAAGGCATATATAAAATGCCAAACTATATGCGTTCCTATTTTTTTTTCCACTTCCTTAATCACTCATTGAGCACTGCTGTCATGATAACATACTTTGTCTAGAGTAAGAAATTAAATGTTTAGACATAGCTAAGAATTCATCACATGAAAAAGGAAAAGAATATTGTTTAAATTTCATTTTCTAAAAATTCAGTAAATAAAATAACTGTTTAATATCCCTTTCAGTAGAACAGTGTAAAATCTGACATGTGTATTTCAAGAATATTAGAAAAGCACAAAGTTGACTTGACATTGTCTAAACTTTTTGGTGGATTTGGTATATTTAATTTTTTTATTCTTAGCTAAATATATGATTATGATGGTATATATTTATACTGGTTCATTTCAGATTATCCTTTAATGATATCAAACATTATGTAAACTGCCTTACACTCTTGCTAGCTAAAAAAGAAGTAAAAATAGAGACCACTTTTCTTAATATTTTAAAATGTGAAAAGTATAATGTGAAATTAAACTATGAATTGAAAACATAATGGTGTTTTAGTATCTAAAATGCTACTTAAAATACCTTTCTTAAGTATATAACATAAATATAATGACTTTGCTTTACAATTTCTTAGAATAAATTTGAAATATTTTATAAAAAATTATGAATCAAAAAAATGTTTTGAAAATGTCTATTTCAATATGTTGTGATTCGCAGTGTTTTTCAGTTATGTGTGGTAAGTCCTTTCTTTAGGTAAAGAGCAAACATGTGACATAGCAAAATAGAATATTGATTTAGTTTATGTTGAAATGGAAGAATTGGCCATCTTGCACTGGGCTACGCCACCCTTCCCCACCTAGCCCCACAGAGTTCTCTTTGGAAGGCAATTTGAACACCACTGGCAGCACTCCACCCCCTTTAATGCAGAGCATTCTAAACAAAGAGCTCACATATCTATGCCTTCTTACAGAATAAAACTTAATTGACATTACTGAACTTGTATATTTTGTGGATGCTTACTTGTGAATAAAGAATTGATTTGATGTAAAGTACTCTTCAATAAATATTTTATGTATATAAATATAGGTTTGCATTTGTTATAAAATATTTCATTATATATACAGCATTTATAATGTGAGCAACTGATACCACACTGACTAAACCTAAAAATCATGGTCTGCACCCAAACACAGCATCATTTTTTCTTGCCATGGGGCTCTTTGTCAGGGGTATACTTTAAAACTTGGTTCTCCATCAGGTAAACTATTCTAGTTTTGCCCACTCTTATGAATCAATTAGAAAAATTCACCTTATATTTGGGCTCATTAATTTATTAATTGTTCACAGGGAAAGCTGAAATTCTTTGGCAGGCATCTAGCATAGTTTTCTGCAATACCCTTGACAAGGTCTGTATGACTTCTAGTGAAATTATACATTGGAGTAGATAAAGTGATTTTCTCCCCAAAGATATATTTATATCAGGAAAATCAAGAGTGATCATTAAAAACAAGAGGACAAAAGTTCAGAGATTTTCAGCATCTGCTATAGACAAAACTTTTTTCATGTATTGAATTTAAACCATATTGTTATTCATAATTGTGTTCAATTTTAAAAGCTAGTTTTTCAAAGTTTACTCTATAAAATCATTCAGCTAGGTACTGTGAAAATTGCAAGCATAGATGAAATTAAGATTAATTCAAAGTTATTAATCTCCATATGCCCTGATGAGAATTTGATAAGATTAGGGAGAACTACTTCCTGCAAGTATACACTAGAATGCAACCGAAAAATACTATAGTTTTGGAAAGATAGTTATATTATTTGTTTATAGTAAAAATAATAACTGCATTAATATGAGTATATAATAATATAAGAGCAAATTATGATTTTTTTCTGCTTGTATATGTCTAGGCTACAGAATGTTAAGCTCAACAAAATCTCTTCCTTGAGTAGGTTGTTGAACTTACACAGGACATTTGATATATATTTTTGAAAAGAGATATAAAGGTTATGTACACAAAGATATTATACTTTATATTTATTTATTGACTTGGTTAATAAATGAATTTATTCAGCATACTCAGGTTTGTAAGCACTGCAAAACACCTAACTAATAGAAGTAATACACACAGAAAGAAATTGTCATTCAGTGAAGAACATGTAATAAATGTTGCTTTAGAAAAGCAAACAGAGAATAGAATAGATATGATAAAATGTGGATTTTCTGGGGCATCAGAGATCCTCTGTAGATTTGATAGCAGCTGATCTGGACTTTAAATGACAGATGAATTGGGATGAATAAAAAAGGCTTTGGCTTTTATATATTTCCTGTGGGACATAAATGACAATAATATTTGATAAATGGAAACAAAGGTGAATGTATTTGGTTTCATTCATCTTCATATTTTTAGACCTCAGTTAAAATATGCTTGTATGTATGTAGTTTAAAACAGTGATGGCCAGTTCTTTTTCCTTGGGGTCAAAATATAGTCATTTGGGATTTAAGATTAAGATTAATTTAGCGTATCTCTGATCACTACAAATTAATAAAACTTGCAAACATTTGTTTTTGTTTATATGCTTTCCCTATAGATATGGAGCAAGTGTGACTGCATTGATCTGCATCCGGTACCCTGCTACCCTGACTAAACAGATGTTCTGATCAGAGTTGAAGACTCCTTCCATCAGACAAATTGATTACAAGTGACATTTGACAGAGTGACTAATCAAAGCAGTAGCAGTTTCCTTTGGTGTGGACACTATCCAATCAGACAGACCTTTAGTGACCAAGGGGAGATGAAATTAGGAAAAAAAAAGCAACCAGGAATTCTCTTCAGTACACTGTTCAGTATACTGTTTAAATGAGTTGAGCTAACATCCAGATACTAGTCAATATATTTTTCCATTTAAATATATGGTCTAACATAAAAGCAGATTGACATAATGTACTGAAACATATTTTCTAAACTTTTTTGATTCATAAAAATTTTTATGCACTAACATTTATGAACTACATTCTATTATGATTTTTAGTACATTTATTTACATTGAACAATGTCTATTTTGGCTACATATACTGCTTTTCATTCTATAGTGAAGAACAGTTCATTACAATATAGTACACATTTTTGTTTAAAAAATACTAAGGCAGTGGTATTTTCACTTTACTAATAAAGATGTTTAACATCTTGCATGTTTAATAATTGTCACATATGTCATGCATAACTGAAGAATGTGTAAGTACTGGATAGACAATATTTGAGATACCAAAAAATATTTGAGATACTAAAATTAAATATCAAGCTAATGAACAGTCAAGTTAATGACAATAGATTTTTTTAATCAATTCATACTTTTATTTATATTTAGCTTAAGATTCTTGTTTTAATCAAACCATTATAACCCATTATCAGCATTTTTTTAATTTGGATACTAAAATTATCCCAGATTCGTCCAATGAAACCTTTTCAAGTTTGTCCCACCTTTTCCTAAATGGATATTGAATATCATTTGCATTGTATCACAAAGTCAAAAAGAAACATGATATATTTTTAATACAATAACTCATTGAAATTTACTTAAGAGGTTTCAATCTTGATGTTCTAATAGATTTGATAATCTTACAGTTGATTTATTCAGTGGCCATATTACTGACAGTTGTTTTCTTTTCCTGCAAAGTCTCCTTCACCTTTGGTGATTCAAAGATTCTCCAGATGCATCCAAGTGAAAAAGAAATGATTTTACCATATAGGTGAAAATGTATTTTAAAAAGGGCAATGGGGAAGCAACTTGGGAAGGAAATTAAAGAGAAAAAAGAAACATTTGGTTTCTTTACTCAATATGAGGACTATGTATTTATTCTTGTTAGTACTCATCTGCAATTTTTTTTTAACTGAGTAGCATGAAACCATATTTTTTAATTGATTATTTGGCCAAGTTCACAAGTTAATTGACGTCATTGTTTCAACTAGGAGTTGTTATAAATAATGCTACTAATGACATTCTTAAATGCATTTTTTAATGGACATGGGCATTTATTTAGTACCTGTCTATGTTTGGAACTGTAGGGTGATATAATAGGTATATGTGACAGTTTAGAACATACTGACAATTTTCCAAATTAATGATAACCAACTGTAGGGATATATGAATCATGTATCTTCAGTGTTACCAAACACTGTTATTATCATTCGTTTTCTTTTTTGCTATCATGATCAATGTCAGAAATATATAATTGTGGTTTTGATTTCTGTGTCTTTTTTTGAATTATCAACTTTATGTAAGATTTTTATTGAAATAACATTGGTTTATATGTTTCAACTGTGGGGGAGTTTAATTCAACATCTGCTTAGTACTCTGCCAAAATCTAATTTCTATCCACAAATATACAGATTATTAGCTTTTATATATTTCATCCATCCTGCAATACCCTTACTCTTTTGTAACTTCCCATCTGTTTTCTGCATCAAAGAATCTGTTCATATTTTGTTTTATTTTTAAAGTTCATTCAATTTACTTCTTTATATTCCACATATGATTGATGTCATATGTTATTTATTTTTCTTCTGACTCTGTCCCATTCTAATATTTTGTTTTCTGTGTCTTTTCTAGCTATATGTGTTGCTCCCTGAAAATTGTGAGATAGATGACAGAGATTTATAGTAAGGTTTTTCTTAGAGGAAAAAAATGCAAGAGAAAATTTTGGAAGTCATATATACCTAAATTTTATTCCTAAATAATCTTTGAGAAGTCATGCAGCTAAAATAAATTACATTTGGACTTTGTTTACACCAGTGTTTTCCAAAACATTCAATTACAATACATGCTGAGACATGATGCTTCCTATTGAACTGTGTATGGAGAACGTTGTCCTAACATATTATTCTTGGCATTAGGAAATCATATCTCAATAAATGTTAAATTTATTCACATCATTCTAATTCATATAGCCAAAGACTCTGACTATCCAATCCCCCCCCCAAAAAAAAAAAAAAATCAAGAAACACTGCTTCTGATCTGAAATTGCCTTTGTTGTAACACTAAATCTATATTCTTACCTAGGTTTATTTAAAAAGCTCCTACTTAGTGTTTATGTTCAGTTCACAAAATTTATACATCATTGCCTATTTGTGTCTTTATTTTGACAAAAGACCTTGTATTCCATTCCAACACTAAGCCATTCCAACACTATTCCAACAAGCCATTCCAAGCCATTCCAACACTAAGACCCTATCAAATTCTTGCCAGCCTTTTCAAAAAATGATAATTCAAACTTAAGGGTTTGATGGGAATTTCTTTCCTGTGAATTTTCCTAGATTTCATTATCTGAAACAAAGCCATTGATTTAGCTTTTCTTGCATGGAGAATGATTATTGTCTTCATATTGTTTTCATGTAACTACCTCTGCCTGTTGTGTTTAATTTCTTCCTCTTTAGTTGATTTGACATGAATACTTGCTTCTATAGTATGTATGTCTGATCAATATTATTTCCTGTACTGACTGCACCTCAGGTCCTGATCATCCAGTTGCAAAGGCAGATTAGCACTGCCACTCCATTATTAGAGTTACAAATAACTAAGCAAATGCTAATAAGAGAGATAAAGGGGAAAATGATTTAAAGCTTAACAAAATAACCATAGAATACAAAATTGGTGTTAGGCTACATATGTTTTTATGTTTATTTTCTTTCTTCAGACTGCCTCTGTCTGTCTTGATAGTGAGTATCTCAGAGCCCTCATCTCCTAAGAGTCATTTTACTTTCGCAAAAGGTTTATTTTATCAAGGATGTTTACTTGGATTACCCTCATCCAGTTTGGATATTTCTGATCAGAGATTCTGAAGAAGGCATTTTTTTTTAAATCATTTGCACATACGCTATTATGAGTTTCACAAAAGCTGGCATGTCACACTGAACTGTGAATGTCAGAATTCTGACACACAGACTCGAAAGTTCCCATTTTTAAATCATGACTGCCGTATCTTCCTTGACAAAGCTGAAAGCAAGAAACAAATTTTGGGTCTAAGGTATGAAATCAATATGACATATTTTAGCTTTTGCAAAAGATATGTGATGTGAAGCACTCTAGAAGATATGTAATGTGGCAGCACTTTAGAATCCAATGCCTTGACAATAACCATGCAAAATGACGTTGGCTTTACATTCTCTAACTGATAAGTATCTCCTTATAAATGAGTATTTAACTCTTTTTTATAATAAAATCACATCTGCAAATACCAATTACCAATGGTAACTATTTTTGTTCAAAATTATTCAACATTAATTAAAATTATTTTTGGAGCAATCATTGAACTTTTTATTTTTCCCTTCCTTTCTGATAATAATTCATCTGAATCAGTTCAGCTCAATCTCAGCCTTATCTACGTAATTCTTAATTTTCACACAAATATGTGTTGGCCCCCACTTCTCAGGCAAATATAACTTGGAGGCCAGCTATAGCTTACACACCTGTGCCCATCTCAAGTAAAGTACTTGGCAATGACTAACAACTGAAGTGTTACAACTTTGATAAAAGACTAACTTTAAGTCTCTTTGAAGACCCATCTGTCACTTTGATCTTTTGCTCCATATCTGGAGTAAAAAGAAGTAGCAGGATGAAATGGCTTAATGTGTGGACCCTAAGTTCATACTTGAAAAGTCCTTATATTTCTTAGGGATGGGAACTTTGTAAAAGTTATTTAAGCTATCTAAGACAAAATTTTGCAACAATTATAAACCTAGCTTGTGTATATACATATATATATATGTATATCTCTCTCTATATATATATCTATATATATATAATCATGCCACTTCTCTGTTTAGCCCTGATTTTTTCTTCATAAGTTGCAGGATAAAGTACAGTCCTTATGATAGAGCATTCAGGCTCATTATCACATGACCTCCACACTTCCAAACCATGCTTTTGCTACTAGACCCAATAAGAAGAAATGATCTGCTGTGTAACTTTGAGGAAATTCCTTGTCTCTCTTTGCTCCAGGTTCCACATTCAGAAAATATTCTAATATTATATACTTCATAAGTGTTTTATACTCAAGTTTATTTTTGATTCACACACATTTTCAAGAATTGCTAATAGTATTAGTATTCTAATTTTATTTTTTTCTTGTCACACTCTCATATATGAGGTAACCTAAGGTCAAACAAGCCTGTTTAAGTGTACATAATTAAAAAATTACAGTTCCTACAATCAAAAATCAGATAATACATGACTGAACAAGAATTACAGAAGAAGCATGAAACTAGGTCTGGAAATATGGCTTAGTGAAAAGTATCATTATTGGTTTACTACACGTGTAAAGCATTTCTAGGCAGTAGCATTCCCCGTATGGAACTGTGAGGGTCAGCACCTGAGAACCCCTTTGCCCAAAGCTTTTTGTACCCTGTAGAATTCTGTCTTGATTATTTGGACTGTGGATTGCCACGCTAATCTAATATGGTCATGATGGAGACCTTGAGAAACAGTGCTTGCTCAGCTCTCCAAACTCATCCCAAATATATTCTTGTGATGCTCAGTGAAGCTTGTGAGCAAAACAGATCACTGTCCTTGACCTGAATTTCTATCCACATAACGTTATGCATTGGAAACACATCTATATGTCTAAGTTGTTCCATTTGTGTAAGTCTTGTTCTTCCCTTGACCTATCCTTTTTTAGCTAAATTCCAGTCATTCATTATTTTTCCAGTACTTAAATTAAATATTAATTTCAGTGAAATATGTCAATTATGAAACTGGATTAGTATATGCAATAATAAAATATGATGCTACTCATTTTAAAAACGTACCAGCCCCCCCTCCTTTTTATTTTGGTCCCTTGATAATTGATTTTCTCTCTGAAGGACTTAGTCAGGAGTGTCCTGTGAAACAGATTTTTCAAGCTCTGGTCTCCTGCTTCTGCTCCAGCCCCTAGCTCCTGATCAAATATTGTTCTTCATAAATCAAATCACAGAAATGCTTTCTTTCCAGACTTTCAGGTCTAAGTATCCTTTGAGCTATTGGTTGTCATCACAAAACTCACCTCAGTCTTATTGTTTGCATACTTTAATATAAACAGGTCTAAGAAAAATATGCTGTTATTTCCCTGTTTACTGTAAATATTAATTAAACTTAATTTTTAATTAATATTTTCAGTATAAAATTAATATAAATATAAATTTGATATTGTCTTAAAATATAAAGTTAATATTATATCTCTAATTACTTTTTTTGACTTGAAAGTAGAAGTCTTATTTTGACATCCATACACAAAGCCAGGTCCATTATAATATGAAGCATACTTTATTTTATTTAATTATATTCATTCATTGATTTCATTATATTATTCACATAATATCATTATTTGAGAAGAAAATGAGTAAACAAATATTGTTTTACTAAGTTTTTTGCCTTAATGTCTATGAAAAAGAGCTAAATATTAAAAATGATAATATCTAAAGGTAGATACAAAATGCCTACATTTCTTTCTTTGTAATTATATCTTGATCAAAACATTTTTTCCTCTCCTAAATAAAAGTTCTCAATCATATTTGAAGCTGGCTAAAAATATATTGGAAAACTCAATGTCAATGCAGGTTTATGTAAGCTAAATTGTTGATATTAATGCAGCTCCACTTCATTGATTCCACCTTCCTAATGATTAGACAGCATAAAATTTATATATATATATATATATATATATATATATATATTTTTTTTAATTCCCAAATTGCGCCCATGTCAGCAATGCAGCACCTGTTAGTCATCATGGACCCAGCTCACCTCACAAAGCTATTGCTCAGCATTCTGACAAGCAAGGTTTATGACGGCAAGCTGAAGGTGAGGGGATGAGATATAAACAGTGGAATATAGCCGAACACTCACCTCTGCCAGATTGTGTGTAGGTTCTAAGTGTATGAGGTCACACTGTTAACAGCCATGATGGACGTGTGGGCCATGGTGCCCTTATTTGGGTGCCCATGCTTTGGCACCATTATGCCCTGATTAGCAAATGTGTGGGCTGATGGCACTTTGTGGGAGCACAACACTTTTGGGGGAAGAGCATGTGGGAAGTACAGATGTTCAAGGAGTGACTTCACCCCATGTTCAACCAGCAACCTTCTTTTAAGAATTATTATATCCTATCTTGAGCAAAGAAATGCAGGCAGGATCCAAAAAAAAGTGCCCTCTGAGAAACCCTGATATTTCCTATTCAAAACCCCTCATTTAGTCATCCTACTAGTGAACATGACTTTAAATTGTGTCCTTGAAGCATACAGTTACTACCTCCCTCTTTTCTATGACTGATTAAGAGAGATTAGTGGTACAGAATATCAGAGATAATCATATTCTTGCATGTCATGTAGAACTGAAGCAATTCAAATATTAGTAGTTCTAATAATTTATCAATATACATATTACCATATTTATTATTTGTTAACTAAGGAAGTTTAGGAGCATCTATAATAGGCTAAAAATTTTGAAGGGGTAATAGACCTAGGCATGCAGAAAAACTAAGGCCAAAATAAGGAATTCTCTACTTACAACATACACAGTGTGGCATGGTGAAATGCAAACTAGATGACAGCTAAGTAATTAGTCCTAAGTCTTTCAGTAACTAACTGTGATCCCTGGGTTTCGGTTTTCTCATTCAAAACTAATCATGCCCTACTGAATGATTACACATGTCCCCATCAGACCCCAAATGTTATGAATTTATATTCTTTATCTCCCTTATCATGCAGTCGATTTATTAATCCATTCAAGATCTCAGTCTAATTTGTTTGAAACATAGTCTAGGTGGTGAAATATTTGAGTCATAAGATGCCTAAGTTTACTTTCTCTTGTACAAGACATATTAGCAAATAAGTACATAAATAAAATCATGGAGTCATCAGGAATATGAAGGAAAGAAAAACCAAGGGAGAAAATAGGGAGCAAAAAGTAATTAATTTAGTTAGAACAGACAAAGTAGATGCTTCTACGATATTGTAGAGGTAAGATGTAAACAATAGATTTATATGCTAATCAATTAACAAGAGTCTACTAGATAAACTTTTTTAAATGATAGTAAACAATGTTCTAGAGAGTGAAAGATGGGGGGTTATAGGTTATGTTGTACTTTAAGAATCATTTTGGGATTTTGGAATTATCATTCCATTTCAAATTCCATGTGAATATTTTCACATATGGAACAGACATGAGTTAATTTTTCACTATCGTAAATGTATTCTAGTTTTTAAATAATGTATTGAAAGGGGGAAAGTATAGAAGTAGTTGGAACATAGACAGAATTTCAGAAGACTAGGTAAGAGATGGCACTAGGATGAAAGCAGTGGAAATGAAGTACAGAAGATCAGTTCACGATGAATGGAATATGAGGGTAAAAAAGAGAAAGAAATTATTGATAAATCCTAATTTTAACTTGAGCAGCAAAAATAAATGAGATATTATTTATCACATTGGAGAAGACTTTGGGGAGATTAAAATCTGTGTGGATCTCAAAAGATTGACAGGAAGAAATACAGGAAAAACAATGAATAGTGGCTTAGATAGTAACCCAGGGGAGTATGGTACCATCTCAAGATGCAAACTTATTAAAGGGTTGCATAGAATGCAGAGTGTTGGGTGCCTATTTGAGATTTTTGGCAATTAACTTAAAGAGCAATTAATCAATATGACTGATTTTTTAGTAGGATGCAGGTGTTTAACAGCAGTTATGCAATAGGATGACTGTTGACTATTCCCATGATTGGGCTCTTCTTTCAGTATGACACAGGAAAAAAATGAGTATGACACAGGAAAAAATGCTAACATCAGAATGAAGCATATTTGCAAGAAAGAGATTAGAATAATGAATCATTGGTTGTGGTCCTCAAATAGCAAATGGTAGAGCCACAGTCTCAATACCATCCTGTCATAGAGATTTCTCTCCTGAGCAGTTGCCTTAGATGTGGAGCAGAAAGTGCAAAGCAAAAAAGTGGAATAATAAAAAAATAAATTAAAAAAAAGCAGGCCTCAAAATACCTGGAATGCTGGAAAGGAAATTTCAGAGATTTGGAAATAGTGTTCCTTCTCACTCTTCTCACCTCTTGTTCCTTTCTCTTTTGCTTTCACTCTCACTCTTGCTCTTGCTCTGATTCTCACTATTGTTTAGAGGACTTGATCAAAAACATTCATCACCCCTCCACTATCTAAGCTATTCATTTTTGGTTCCATGCTTCTCTGAGTTAGAAGTTAGTGTACTTTCCCAGTCTCCTTGGAGCATGATAATCTAGGATCTGCCAATGGACCTTCTGGAGAGTTTGATTTGGAAACTGGTAAATTAGGAGAAGCATGGATCCCAAAATGATCCTTCATATATTTTGACAATTTACTTTCTGGCCATCAAAACCAATGGAGACAGAGCTGTCATTCCAAAACCATATAAATGGGGGATGTTCCAGGTTTCACATTCAGCAGCAGCAATGGTATTTGCACTTAACAAGTGTAAATCTCATTTTAGACTGTAAAAGCTCCAGTCTTGGATTTAGGGCTATGGTAAATATTTTTGTGTACCACCAAATATATTTTAATAATAAATATTTTCCTTCTTAATTTAATATTTTTATTGACTCAGAAATGATATAGTTCCTAAAAATGACAAGGTTCAGCATTTAATTATGGTAATGGAACAAGGAGATAAAGCTGTCAAGAAATGAAAGCACTGGAAAATGAATTAATTGAAAACCTTATAAAAAGCTCACTGGAAAGTTTGATAATGTTTGATACCAAAATAAATGAATATTAACATTTTGACATTCAAAAAAATTAAATGCATTCTTCTTTGTGGATCACTACCAGAATAATTTTTATCATTAAATATATCCACCCTTGTGAAGACACTGAAAGCCCTGTTGACAATATTTGGCAGAGAGTGATAAAAAAGTATGTATGTTAATCCAGTCTTATCTGGTCCAGAGATGTTAACCAATGTTTACATACAGTAGGTATACAAAAAAAGTCATGATTGTATGATTACACTGTAGTATATGGATGTTATAATTTTCCATTTATATTATTTTAGAAGAAAAAACTAGTTCCTTCTATTCTCAAGTGTGATAGATTAATCTTGCCTATAAAAGCATAATCTCAAGAGTATCACTGAATTCTTATTTTATCTTCTAATGATACTAAAGTCTACAAGGACATCCTAAACTGTTCTATTCTTTTCCACTGAATTTTATTTCATACTAAAGTCAACAAGAAAATAAGAGAAAGGACACATATTTTTACTTTACACAATTCTGGTTCTTACTCTCTGACTTTCTACATGGCATTAGGTGTTCCTCAGTTTCCTCTCTGTCTCTCTCTCTCTCTGTCTCTCTCTGTCTCTCTCTCTCTCTCTCTCTCTCTCTCTCTATATATATATATATATATACATAGTATATATATATATATAGCATGCATATATCTTTTTTTACTGAGATGAGTTAACAATTTTCTTTGAATGCTTTTTATTCATATTTATAATAAGTCTGCTCATTTTTCTCTGACAACAATGATCATGTTCCAGTAAACAATATTAAATTTGGAAATAACTTTTTTCATTTTAATCAATGGCATCTAATATTTATATATTAGTCACTTAATATATGTATAGGCATTTAGAGTCATTTAATAATGACAATAATATGAAGTTGTTTAATATTTGACTATGTACAAAATTAAGATAGTTAGCTTATAATAGTTTGCTTACAAGATTGCATCAAGATTATAGTTAGTTATCTTAAAGCATCATGCACAGTGCTTGGTGCATAAGTATGTGAAGTAAATGTTTATATAATATTTATAAATATTTATAAAATAATAAATTCTATAAGATTTTTTTTAAATCATGCAAGTACCTAAAATGAAATTTTGCTAAACTTTAGGTCACATACTATTAAAAACTAAATAGTAAAACATTGGATAGTTCATTAAATCCATTTGAATATGCCTTAGATTTTATTCTTCAAATATTTCCAAATATCAACTTCAGTTCACAGGGATAATCATAGGACTTCCTCTCTAAATATCTGACGCAGGATTATGTTTCCTTGATCCTAGATCTACTCTTTAAAAAAATATGTATCAATATTTCACTATACAGATGTTAGTATATGTTAGATTCCAAATTCAGTACTGTGACTCAAAAGTAACTGAACCATCCTTAGTATACCCACAATTAGAAGTCTATGGATCATTGCATGCATTAACAGAAAACTGTCTTTGTAAGTGGGACAGAGAATTACAGTTAAAGGCTTGAGAATAGACATTTTAGGTCCAAACTTGTTTCTTAAATAATGACTTATGAGATACCTCTTTGAGTTATGTATTTTAACATTTTTTGTATTTATTTTATTAAAATTCATTATTTTATAAATTGGGAGTACTATCAACTAAATTAATATTACATAGCTATTTTTCTATTTCCCATTTAAAGCATGCACTAAAGATTTTCCATAAAAATAATTATAACTATGCTTCTTTGATATATAGAATTGCTATTTAAAATATAAAGTAAAAAATTAAAGTAAAAATAATTTATAAAATATAAAGTAAAAATAATTATATAAAAATAATTATAATTAAAAAATAATTAAAATATAAAGTAAAAATAATTTAAAATAATAAATAATTAAAAAATAATTATATAATTATAGAAATAATTATATGATCATAGAAATAATTATATAATTAATAAATTAAAGTTAAAATTATATAATTAATTATATAAGTAAAAATATAAAGTAAAAATAATTATATTTAAAATATAAAGTAAAAATAATTATTTAAGTAATTATAGTTACCTAAGACTAACAAAAACAGTAACTTTCAGTTTCTTATATAACTTGTATAAATAGTAGTTAAAGTTCATATATAGCCAAAGAATAGATGATTCCAAGTTTGTGCTTGCTAAAGTTGTTATTTCTATGAAAATGAATGTCTTTTAGCAAATAATTGCAAAGCAAAGCAATCCCCAAATTATTTCACACCTAAACAAGTATTTTCCCACAGATCTTCCATAAAGGAATATATCCACATTTAAGTTTGTTATAATTTGTATGAGAATATAAAGGTTGATTAAATTTACAACAAAATAAATGAAGCAATATTTTCAAGTTATGGAGAGGTCATTCCAATTGAAAAATATATAACGGATTCAAATATTTTAAATGCAATTCTCTAGAATTAGTGATTCTTTTAAAATTTTATTTGTTTAGATTGTTCCCCTGAACATACAGTCACTAGCAAAAGTAGGTGAATAGAAAATTATTAACTGGTGAAACAGTTTACTAAGTTTAGGAAAATTTACCTCCCTCTCCTATAAGTCAAAAACTCTTATTTAGTGTCCTCAGTTCTTTCCATAGTCTTGCCAATCCCTAGGGTTCGAACTTTTCTTTATTTATCCTCAGGCCAGGTGAATATAAGAGAACTGAAAAATGATTGTTGAGGGAAATGATTTCTCATGACTCGAGACCCTGCACAAGAGTTCTTACAAGGTATGCCAAGAATTCAAGTCCTTGTTTATCCTTTATTTGGTCGACTTTAGACTATGTTTTTAGCAAGTAATTTGAGTAATGATGGTAATGATGTAGTATCTGGGGGAGAGGATTGTTTTGTATCCATTTGTGATCCACCTGTTACAGAGCACTGGGTTCCTCTATTCCTCTGAATGTTGCATTGTTTGCTGTATTCCTTGACTGTTGTTGCTTTGGTGGGTAAGCCAGCTATATGCAAAAGGAAAAATTTGTCTCCCCAGCAATGATGAGAGCTCAAGTTTCAGTTTAAATTTTAACTTCAGTTGGATTGCTTAGATTCTCCACAATGTGTAGTTCAGGGATTAGATGGAATGTCTTTGATAGAGTTCATACATAAAACAGGAGGTTCTTCCCCTCTCTATGCGTCTCTCCTATTTGGGATTCTCCCTACATTTTTCTCACTTTGGTTGATAGAAACTCTATCCTCAAGTTAAATCTACAAAGGTGAAGGTATTGTATCCTAAAGTTAACCACTCACAAGGTGTTCAAGCTAAAAATCATTAAAATGAAAACTTGTCTGAATGCTATTCTCTTACTGCAAGGGTCAAACTGCTATCCAGCATTGGTCTGTTTTCTGTTTGTTTGTTTGGTGTATGTGTGTGTGTGAGTGCATGTATCCAATGCATTAGATGTTTGCTTCCCATATTTTGCCCGGAAATTACTTTTGTTAATCTATGGATGCATTAGTCCAGCAAGATATCGTCTGTTTCACCAGAACTGTAAATTATGTTTTACGTTAACGTTAACTGAGAAAGTAAAAACGTGTTGCTTTCCATATGTGCTCTACTTTAGGATGAACCACTTATATCTTTAAAAACACTGTTTGATTTTCTGCCATTTAATATGAAGGGAACTTTCTACCAAAAAAAGTTATCATCATCCAATAAAATACAATTTAGAGGAGACAATTTGCAAATAACACATGAAAATCGTCACTTCTATAAGAACATTATGAATGTCTTAAAATTGAAATTCAAAATTTTACCAAACTTGACTCATTCACTTTTCAGTTCTAGAGAAAAAAAAATTGTACAATTATGATCACGTTTAGAATGACTTAGTACATAACTGAATATATCTGTAGCTACATCTATTATGTATATAAACACAAATTTACTTAGGAAAACTCAGCACACTTAAATGATAATCATCTTAGTTTGAAACACATTAACTTCAAAATATAACATTTTAAAAATGACACATTCATATAACTTAAGAGTAAAACATCAGGTAAACATCAAGTAAAGCATTTTTTAGATTAAATTGAAAATGCATATTATTTATCTTATAAAATAATACTACAAGGTGATGCCATTTAATCTTCTGGAAGGAAGTATTTAAAATTAATTTATAATTTCATATATATGATTAAATAACTTATGACTAATTGATTTGAACAATTTGAGTTAACAAAGGTAAAGAACTAGGAAACATACTCAAAGCCAGAGATTTTATTTTATCAAGACTACTCAGTGGAAAAACCTGGGTTAACATAGCACTGCCTTTTGGGAGTCTTCAAGAAACATAGCAAGGAGCATATCAGTTGTTTAGAATGGCATTTTCAGTGTGTGTGAGGATAATTTGAAAGCATTTAATCTCCTTCCCATATAGCTCTTAGATTGCTTAGAACATTCTATTCTATCTTCAGAGAATAAATCAAAATTAAATTCTCTCTGGTTCAATATTAGTATAGTTCCAATGTGTATGATTTTCCAATAAATTAACAAATTTCATTTTCTTTTTTAAAAAGGATCCCAGTGAAAATTACTAATATATAAACAATCAAAATAATGATGTCCCAGTCAAAAAAGACACATTTAAGATGCAATATTAATGCTTTTTCAAGAATGTGATTGGTTATTTGATTGCTTCTATAGTGTCTCTAGTATTGCAATAAATTTTGCTTAGCTTTTTAAATGGTGATGACCTACATAATCATTTCTATCATGTAGAAAAAATAATTTTTTGGCATTTTTAAGAAAGAAAGCAGCAATACTAAACTGAAAAAATAATTCAGAAACTCTACTGGCAAATCATTTGGTAATAATTTAAATTTATTACAATAAAAAAAAATAACCCAAGTTATTCCTAGTGACCATTGATGATCTTTTGGAATCTCTCTTAAAGTACAGATCTATTTAATAATGATCATCAACTTTGCCAACAGCTATACTACTTTCATTACACTGAAATAACTTCAGATATTGCTTTTCTAAAGACTTAAACTCACTCTTTCACAGAAACCTGTAAGGGAACTAGTATGCCTGACTGGTTATTGCTGCCATAATTTGAAAGACATCTGAAACAAGACAAGTGGGGTTATGGGACATTTCTACTTGAAATGGAGTCATTAGTATTATTTAAATTTAACTAACTGTAGTTTTCTAAGAAGGGTTTTCACAGACTCATCTATCATATTTTCATTTCATACCTAATCTTCATAGTTGAAAGTTGCCTTGTTTCACTCTTTGCATTTTTTCTTTATAAGGAAAATATAGCTGATTTCTTGAAATTATTATATTTTTAATTTTCTATTTTTTTTATTCTGGTCCTCATATAAAAACTTGAGGTTTATGCTAGGAATCAAACTTGCTACATTTTAGGTCACCCATTTGAGTTTCTGTTATACATCTTCCTATTTTTCAAAGTCAGTATGATGCAATATTTCTCAGTCTGGAAATCCTTTTCTCTTTCTAAATTTTATTCTTGCACAATTTCACTTGTTGCCATGACATCACCCATACTATAATTCTGTACTCCAAGAAAATGTATTCAAATGCTCACTGGATCTATCTCTGTATTTGTCTCAAGTGCATGAAAATCATCTCTTACCACCTTAGGTTTTTATCATTCCATATCTCCATGAATGATTCTGTCATCCTTTATCACTTAACACATAAATTCAGTTATTTTAATGTTTTCCCTCTACTACCCTGCACATAAATTATATATCAATGTCTTATGAATTCTCCTTTGCTCATTATCATCATTTTGTTCACTTAACTTCAGTCATTTTTACCTTGTCCTGTTTCAAAGGCCTTCATTATCTCCATCAGTTACACTTATTTTTCCTGAATTAATTCCATACAACACCAACAAAGAGGACTTCTAATGCACACATTTAATCATGTTAGCCCTTCACAAAGTTCTCTGGCAAACCTCTTGCCCATGTGCATATATCCTCCAAACCTACAGAATACTTGCACCAAATAGTACGCATTCTCTGTGCCTTATTGTTTGCTGTCTTCTGTTTCAGACTCCATTTTGTTGCACTATTACCTCTACCCACAGTTTGTACCTATAACTTTCACATTATTTTCTCATATTCAGGACAGCATTCAAACATTGTATTTAAGACTTCTTTCTCTTGATCCTGGAGACCTTTTTAGGACTCTGTGCTTACTGCAATTGATTTTATGGTGCCATTTATTTTATAGTATTGTAATTTTTAAGACAATTTCAATTCCACAAATAACCCATGTATTCTTTGAGTTTACAATATCTTTCTATAAACCATACACTTTATAGCAACTGCTAGGGCACATGCTTTACACTTTTCTGTTTTCTTAAAATCCCTGTTTTTATCAAATACTATTAGCAACTTTATTCAATATTATGAGTTTACTGAGATGCTTATTAAAATTTTTTTCCTGTCATTTGGGGATTATTTTTAGGTTCTTTCCTAATGAGATATAACACGGCAAATGTTTTAATGTCCTAAATAACTAATATTTTATACCAGTACATATAATATACTCCATGATTAAATAGTGTTTTTCTCTTCTGATTTTTTACTTATTATGTTCAACATTTACAATCAACTGCCATTATTTTTTGCACTCTATAGTGTACCTTCTAACATATTTGACATAACTCAAAATATATTCTACCAGTGTATACAATTACTTTCACTTCTTCCATTTTTCAATAACTCCTGCACACTGAATATATTACTTTTAACTTTGTTTCTAATTTCTAGTCCATAACTCTCGAATTCTGCCACCCATTCTCTCATTGAGAGCTTTATTCACAGAGCTTTTGACACCAAGTTCAATCTATCATTGTATCTGGGAAGCATGAGGACTTCTCTGTGTATGAAAAATGGTCTTAATTGACAATCAAATACAATCTTACTCAAAAGTAATATCTTTATATATATCATATGTATTCATTGAATTTTCTTGTAAAATATAGGTAATAACTAGGGATATAAAAGTTTTCTTACAGTGCTGAAATATACATTAATTTGAATATGTGACTTTATAGATAAGGTTTTATGTCTTTTAAAATATATGTGCTGAGTGCATATAAACAGGAACACTTCAATAATGGAATTATTCTTCTTTATAATTTCTAATTTTAAATAATTTTCAGTCATCTTCCCATGTATAATTCTATTTTATTGTAAATGACATTACTTTACATGAACAACACACACATAAAGACGGTTCTCACAAAAATTATTTTTATGCACATCAAAACCACAATACCATTTTATACCAGTAAGACTGGCTCATACCAAATAAATGGGCAACAAGTGCATGTATGGCTGTGGAGAGAAAGGAACACTCTTACACTACTGGTAGGATTGCATACCAGTGGTCCATACATTATGGTCCATACATTATGGAAGCTGTGTGAAGAACCCTCAACCTACTGAAAAGGAACTACCGTTTGATTCAATCATTTCAGTTCTGGGAATCTACTCAAAGGACACAAAATAACTAATTCAAAAGGACACCAGTACTCAGATGTTCATGTAGCACTATTTACAATAATGAAGATCTGGAAACAACCCAAACACTCCAAAACAGAAAAATGTATCAGAAAATCATGATATATGTCTACAATGAAATAGTATTCAGCAATCAAAAATTACAAATTTGATGTATTTGTGATAACATGGATGGACCTAGAAAGAATCATCCTAGTGGGAATAAGTCAGAAAGAAAGAGAACACTGGATGATCTCATCTATATGTGGGATATAGGAAAAACAAACAAGCAAAAGGACAAATGAAATTTAAAACTGCCAGAACTGAAGCATAGAGCAAGAGGGGAAGAGGGTAAAATTGTAGGGGCAAGAAAGGAGGAGGGGATATAATTAGGGGAGTGATGACCACAAGAGATTAATATGATGGTTCATAGGTGATAATATCATAAGAGAACCCTGGGATCAACAATGATGCAAATATATATGTGTATACATATATATAATTATATTTATATGCAATCTATTTAAAAAGTACAGAAAAAACTACTTAGTTTTATGATATATATGATGAAATCTTTATGTAAAAAAGCCTAGTTGATTTTATCCCACAATTGGTCTAAGGAGTTACATGTCTTAGAAATATAGAGGTCTCAAGGAATTATTAAATTTTTGTTTTTAGATTTATAGATACTGATTCTCCCTACTCTATAGATAAACCTACTACAGTCAAAAGAAGTTCAATGACTTGGTAAAAATCCCCTAGTGAGTAATAAGGTTAATATCTGGAAAACAAGGGCTCTTATCCTAGTCCCTAGTACCTTGGACAATGTCAATGTGGTTTTAATTACTATCCACATTGACAAACCTTCTTCAAAATATTTTAAATTTAATTGTAACACTTCCTAGTGTTCTCATCTTAATAAAATAATTTCATATGTTTTATATTTATACATATATTTATCATTATCAACCTCAGACTCACATTTCCTTTTATCCATAAATTTTTATTGGGCTCTTATTCTATACTATGCACATGCAAAGTAGAAAAGTTAAACATTAGCCATCACAACAGAGCTCATAGTCTACCATAGTAAAAACACCTGAAAAGTATAGATACAAAATGCAGTTGAAAAAGCATTCCCCCTTCCTCCTATGCCATGCTTCTATATTGAACCAATATAGCAGGTCCAATCTTTCTCTATAGTAAGAGGTTTACAGACTCTGTGAGTCTAATACCAGTGTGCAGCATTTCTATGTTTCTGTTTTACATCAACTTATATGAAACAATAAAAGCAAAATGTAATAAAATCTAACATTCAAAAAAGAACTATGGAAACAAGAACTACTGATGAAGTCAAAGTGGTCTTATAGGCAGCACCATTACACAGTATGCTAAAAAGCTTTATTTAATGATCAAAGTATGTTGAATATCAAAGTATGTTGAGTTTAAATATTGATTCCACCCCATAATTTATGACAATAGAGGCTTGAAAGTATACTGTTCACAGTCTAGAATACTTAATTATTTACAAATATTTTATGAATCTCACAAAAACTCATACAAGTTTTAGTATTTTTCATTTGCATAAATCTTGAAACTTTACACATAGGGTTACGATTCACCTTCATATTTTTTAAGTTCTTTATTGGTAAGGTCACTCACAATACTAGTTCAATAAGAATAGTAACTTAAAAGTTCTTTCCCAGGCTTCCAGCGTTAAATTCACTCCTGACATCTTATTCCTATATCTCTGATTGCTGTCTTTCTAAACCAATGCTTTACTTTTGCTCACAATGGAATTTATTACTTTATCTCAGTGTTTTTCTAATATCTTTTACCTTGGTCATCTTGATATATAATTAATCTGAAGAACTTAATATCCTCTAAGCCAGAAAATATATTTCTCACACCTTTTTTCAGATTATTTATCCCAGTATTTAAGCAGCACACACATCTTAATATGCTCTACTTTCTTATTTATCTACTTCTAAACCTGTGTTCTATATTTATTTATATGCCATAGATATGTGTATATACATGCTTCATTTTATGTGTTTCTTTGTTAGGCTATATATACAAACATGCATCTGTAAGAATAGACTGAAAAAAATGGATGGGAGAAAGAAATACATGAATTTCAAAATTGTTCTTCTATCATCAATGAACAAAATTATCAACATACAATAAAAGGATAACTACTGTGAAATGTGTAGTATTGCCCATCCTTTATTATATGACATTTTACACTTGTCAAAAGAAAGACACTTCAACTGCTAATGATTATATTAGTCAATCTCAGCAAGTTTCACAATATTCCTCTGATAAACACAATTACAATTTTAGGAGGACTGCAATATATAAACAATTGATTATGGAAATTAGAAACACAGACTGTTTGCATATTATGAAAAGAACTCAGTTTTAAGGGTCATAATCTATTAAAGCTTTAGAAAATCTCCCTATGTCTACCTATTTTGTTCCATTGTTCTGCTGATGGTAATATTCAGCTGACACTTTCAGTATGTACAGTTTTTTTTTTTGCAACAGTAAGACATTTATATACATAAAATGAAAATGAGCATGTAGTAATTGACTGGGACTTGAGTTTAGGTAATAGACTAAATCCCTCTAACAATGAATTTCTAAGCACTCAGAGGAAAGAATGTAAGAAGTACAAATTGCATAGGGCTCATGGGCTTTCCAAAAGACTTTGAAATCCTTTAGCTTGTATATGAAAATTTATTGCAAATGGATTTCTACAGCACAGGGATGTTACTTAAAGAGTAATTCAAGCCTCAGTGTGGTATTTAGATTTAATATTTTACAAGTTTTATAGTTACCTTCTTTTAACTCCTGGATATGCAAGTAAATGTAGTTTTCTGGCTAAATGAGTGCATTAGCCTTTTTGTTCTTTATGGTTTTAGAAACCAATCAAGTAGAGTATACAAGAAAAAGCATAGAATTTGCTGTCAAACCAATGACGTTTCCAGCTTAAATCTATAATTCAGACAAGACTACTCACTACACTGCTCAATAAAAAACTAGTCTCAGGCTAGTCACTACATTGTTAAATAAAATGAAAAGAATAAATAATAAAATGAAAAATAACAATCCATGAATAATAATCCATCTTTCTTAGTAGGGACCAGGTAACACCTATGGTATCAATGTTCAATAACTGTTACATAGCTTCTCATCCTAGCAAATACATAGGAAACATCTAAGAAGATTGCTATTTTCCATGCATACTTCTTTATTTTTCAGGGAAAGGAAAACTCTTTAGAAAAATTTACTCTTAGAAGTAATAAGCAGTTACTTAAATAAAATTGCCTTCTTAAAGTATTCACTAATAAAACTTATGTTTTATAATTTTTGATCTGTAGAGAGGTAGTAAGCAAAAAAGAATTACCATAAAATAAGAAATGAGCATAGTCTACCTTCTAGGTTTCTGATCAGCTTTTCTGTTTGCTTCCTTTAAATAATTAACATATAATTCTATGAATTCTTTTGAAGGCTAACATCTCTTTGAGAGATCCTATGGTTTAAAGGAATCCTATAAAAAGAGGAAGGATAGATTTCAGAAAATCAAATCATTCATGTGAAATTAAATAACATTCTTAAAGATTTTCAATATAAGCAGATCAAAACACGCAGCATGTATATTTCACACCTGCGTAAGGTACATATAAAATATTGTAAATATAATTTATAGTAGTCCAAAAGAGCTGCGCAACCATTATCATTGTACCTATCTATGAAATGCTTTTTAATTCAGGAAATTCAGCATTCAATTATATATATATATATATATATATATATATATATACACATACATACACGTATATATATTGATATATATATATATATACATATCTTCTAAAGTGAGCAGAATAATTTGTGTTTGCATCTCAACATCAAAATCAAAATGAACACTATGATTTTCAGGTCTGAATTTGAATGGGTAGTTTGTCTAAAATGATTAACTCTTCACAGATGAGGAATATAAGAAGATGGTTACAAAAATAACTATAGAGAGAAAGGGGAGTGAATGAAATAATGGTGAATTTACTAAAGATATTAACTCACCTGGACACCTCTCATAGGTACAGAGGGGTGAACTCTCATAATCAGAGGCAGACAGCTTCTACTTAGGAAATTGCTCGGGGCTGCCCTCAACAGATAGGAATAGATTTGTATGTATCTCCACATAGTCTTATGCCACAAACTGAAGCATGTGAAATCTAATTGTTTCACCTTAGTCTGAAGACCCATGGAATCACTTTTTCCATTTTCAAGTAAACTGATCTATTTTCAAATGAGACACACTCCCCATCTATTTGAACAATACTTTCTGTGTCTGGGCAGCTTTTCTGTGTTTCATATCCAGGCATGTAAAAAGAAATTAGAATAAGTTCAGAGCCTGTTCATTTATAAAAGCATCTTTACACATAAAACTTGTCTATGTGAAACACACCGCTCACTGAGGAGAATCTAAATCCTAATGAAACTGAAATGCATGCTTGAAATCAGTTATATACTCATGATGTGGTTAAAAGGGTACCAAAAATAACAATATCAATAACAAAAATAAAATGCATTGATTGTCATCACAGTTCTTTGAAACTCAAAATTTCTCAAATTAATTTTCCCTCAAGGGTGAAAGCATTTAATCTACAAAGCATCAGGTTAACAAGGATGAAATAGGAAGGCTTCCAGCTCTCACCCCAAGCCCAAAACAGCTTGGGCTGGGGCCCGCACATGGACGGAGTGTTGCTGTTGCCAGAAATGTTGCCAGTGTTGGGAAGTTCAACTCGGCTGGGCCTTCAGGCTAGGGACAGACAGAGTAGTTTGGTTCTGGGTAAGCCAACTTGAAGGCTTTCAGCTATCACCCCAAGTCCAAAAGCACTGGCACTGCACAGTGGAGCCAGCGCAACCTAGAAAACAAGGACACTCACTACCCAAGAGCTTGAAGAAACCCCAATCAAAAAAAGTATTATAGCAAGCCAAGATCTTGGAGGCACCAAGAGTTATTTAAGGTCCACCAAGCTGAAAAGAAGGGAAACAGCAATAAAGAAGAGAGACAATACAACAGCAACCAAAACTAGTCACACCTTCACTCTCTGAAAAGGAACTGATCCCCCAAAATAACCAACGGAAACAAGATATAACCACCATGGCAGCAAAAGTACAAAGGCAGAACTAACAACAACTAGATAGCCTTCAACATGCCTAATACAAGAGCAGTAGTTACTCAATATGTAGAGCAAGTCTGAAAGGAAAACACAGGAAGGAGGAAGAATGCAATTACTCAAGTAAGCCCTAAGAAAAATAATTCACCCCCAAAGGATACACAATCTGTAGAAACCAACATGGGTGACATGAAAAAAAAAATGCTTCACATGTCAGACAAAGAATCAACATGATAAAACCATTCAAAGAGGCCAAAGAAGAGGGGGACGAGGGAAAGCAAGAGGGTAGCTCTCAACAAACTAAAAGAAGTAGTAGAAAAATATAAAAAAGAATGTAGCAAAATGAGCAATATCATTGAAGTACAAAAAAATGAAATTGAAACCCTAAGTAAAAAGTTGCAGGAGATGCAATGCATAAGAGGAGCAATAGAAGAGCTCAAAAATGCAGGGAAGAGCCAGGAATGCAGATTTGAAGAAATAGAAGAAAGAATCAGAACACTAGAGGATACAGAAGTAGAGAGAAGGAAAAAAGAGAAAAACAAAGTAAGAAAACAGAAGAAAAATCAGAGAACAGTCAGATACTCTAAAGAAAATAAATATAAGAGTAATAGGAATCCCACAAGGAGAAGAGAAAGACATAGGATCTGAAAGGCTCATCAATGAAATAATAGAGGAAAATTTCCCAAACTTGAATAAAGAAATGAAAATAGACATACAGGAAGCAAAAAGGACACCAAACTACTTTAATGAAGGAAGAAACACAGCAAGGCTCATCATAGTAAAACTTTTAAGAGCCAAAGATAAAGAAAAAATTATGAGAATAACAAGAGAGAGGAAACAGATAACCTACAAAGGAAAACCGATCAGACTGACCTCAGATTTCTCAGAAGAGACACTCAAATCAAGGAGAGAATGGGGCCACATCATCAAAACACTCCAAGACAAAAAGTGCCAACAAAGAATACTCTTCCCAGCAAAGTTGTCCTTCCTTTATGAAGGAAAAGTTAGAAACTTCTCAGACAAACAAAGCCTCCAGAAAATTGCTAGCACCAAACCCCCTTCCAAGAACTCCTCCAAGAAGCCCTAAGATCGAAACCTGCAGAAGAATAAAAAGAATGAATAATAGAAAAGAAAGAATAAACTAAAAAAGAACCACCAATGACCACCAGGATCCCATTGTTAGAGCCTCAAACATCAATAATTACTCTAAATGTCAATGGACTAAACTCAGCAATTAAAAGACACATAGTGGCAGACTGGATTAAAAGACAGAACCCAACATACTGTTGCCTCCAAGAAACACATTTGATCCCAAAAAACAAGCACAGATTGAATGTGAAAGGATGGAAAACGATTCTACAAGCAAATGGTCCCCCAAAAAAGACAGGGGTAGCCATTCTGATAGCAGATAAAACAGATTTCAAACTAAAAAGTAGCAAAGAATAAAGAAGTTCACTATCTAATGACAAGTGTCAACCAACCAAAGAGACATAACAATTATCAACGTATACTCACCAAATGAGGGTGCTCCAAGATTCATAAGACAGCTGCTAAGAGAACTGAAAACAAATATAGATGAAAACACATATGTAGTAGGAGACTTTAGCACCCCACTCTCAACAAAGGACAGATCAAAAAAACAAAAGCTACACAAGGACACAAAAGCCTGAAATGAAGACTAGACAAAACGGACCTAATAGACATCTACAGGATGCTACACCCACAAGTAAAAGAATACACCTTCTTCTTAAATTCACATGAATCATTCTCTAAAATTAACCATATACTAGGCCACAAGGCAAACATGAATAAATATACAAAGATTAAAATACCAACTTTTTTTTCAGACCATAAGTGTATCAAAGTAGAAATCAATAATGAAACGAAAGAAAGAAGAATATCCAACACATGGAGACTGAA
>PVHY01000838.1:180788-191315 GCA_004024945.1 Uropsilus gracilis
AAAAAAAAAAAAAAAACAAAAAAAAAAAAAAAAAAAAAAAACCTAATCTACCAAATCGAAAAATTAGAAAAAGAGCAACAAAAAAACCCAAAACCCAGAAGAAATTAATAATAACAAAAATAAAATAACAAAAATATAAGAAGAAAAAAACAAAAAAATAACAAAAATAAAAGAAGAAATAATCTAGAAGCCAAAAAGACTATCCAGAAGATCAACAAAACCAAAAGCTGTTCTTTGAAAAAATAAATAAAATTGACAAGCCCCTTGCAAAACTCACAAAGGAAAGAAGAGAGAATTGAAATAAACAAATCACAAATGAAAGAGGAGAAATTACAACAGACACAAAAGAAATCCAAAGGATAATAAGAGACTACTATGAACAACTATATGGAAATAAATACAAAAACCTGGATGAGATGGATAGATTCTTAGAAAGATACAACTCCCAAAAATTAAGCAAGGAAGATAAAGATAATTTAAATAAACCAATCACAAGCAGTGAAATTGAAGGACTCATCAAAACTCTACCTAAAAACAAGAACCCAGGACCGAATGGCTTTACAAACGAATTCTTCCAGACATTCAAAGATGATATAATGCCTGCGCTACTAAAGCTCTTCCAAAAAATTGAGAAAGAAGGAAAACTGCCAAACACATTCTATGAAGCAAACATCACACATACCAAAACCAAATAAAGACAGCTCCAAGAAAGAAAGCTATAGGCCAATTTCCTTAATGAACACGGATGCAAAAATTTTAAACAAAATCCTGGCAAACCAAATCCAATGATGCATAAAAAGCATTATTCACCATGACCAAGTGGGATTTATCCCAGGGGCACAAGGATGGTTCAACATCTGGAAATCAATTAATATAGTACACCACATCAGCAAAGAGGAAAACAAAACCACATGATAATATCAATAGATGCAGAGAAAGCATTTGACAAAGTCCAGCATCCATTTATGATAAAAGCCCTTGAAAAATTAGGGATTAAAGGAACTTACCTCAACATAATAAAAGCCATCTATGGCAAACATCATCCTAAATGGGGAAAAATTAAAAGCATTCCAGTTCAGATCCAGAACCAGGCAACGATGCCCACTCTCCCCATTACTCTTTAATGTTGAATCGGAATCCCTAGCTAGGACAATAAGGCAAGAAAAAGTTATAAAATTGATACAAATAGGTAAAGAGGAACTGAAGCTATCATTATATGCTGAAGACATGATTCTCTATATAGATGACCCCAAAAAACCCACAGAAAGCTTGCTTGAAATAATAAACCAGTTCACTAAGGTAGCTGGATACAAAATCAACACACAGACGTCGGCAGCTATCCTATATGCAAAAAGTCAAATAGAAGAAGAAATTCAAAAAACCATCCCATTTACCATTGCACCAACAACAACAAAAAAATAAATAAATAAAATACCTGGGAATAAACCTAACAAAAAACGTGAAAGAACTATACAAAGAAAAATTAGAACACTGCTAAAAGAGATAGAAGAAGACATAAGGAAATGGAAAGACATTCCCTGTTCATGGATTGGAAGGATAAAGATCATCAAAATGCCATCTTACCAAAGGTAATCTACAGATTCATTGCAATCCCAATAAAAATCTCAATGGCATTTTTTAAAGATAGAACAAAAATTAATGAAATTCATATGGAATAACAAAAGGCCTTGGATATCAAAAAAACCTCCTGACCGGAAAAAAAAGAGAATGGAGGTATTACAATTCCAAACTTCAAACTATACTACAAAGCCATAGTAATTAAAACAGCTGGGTACTGGTACAAAAACAGACAATCAGAACAATGGAACAGAATTGAGTCCTCTGAAATAAAACCACACATATATAGTCAACTAATCTTTGACAAAGGAGTGAAAAACTTATGTTGTAACAAAGATAGCCTCTTCAATATATGGTGCTGGGAAAATTGGATTAAGGCATCCAAAAAAAATGGACCAAGACAACTCCCTCACACCATGTACAAAAATCAACTCAAAATGGGTAAAATACTTGGAGGTCAGAACTGAAACCATTATATACATAGAGGAAAACTTGGGTAAATCCCTCCAGGAATTACAATTCAGGAGTCCCTTTCTGGAAACATCTACAGATGGCAAAAAAAAAAATGAAGGAAAACATAAACACATGGGGCTACATCAAACTACATCTTTTGCTGCTTCTGTGCAGCAAAAGAAACAACAGAAAAAAATAAAAGAAGCTCAAAAAAATGGGAAAAAAATTTTGCTCTCCACAATAGTGATAAGGGTTTAATAACACAGATCCACAAAGAACTCATACACCTAAGCAAAAGCAAAATAAAAAGCCCAATCAAAAATTGGGGAGAACTAAAAAGACACTTCTCCAAAAAGGAAATACTAATGGCAAACAGACACATGAAAAATTGCCCAATATCACTAGCAATAAGGGACATGCAAATCAAAACCACAATGAGATACCACCTTACACCAATAAGAATGGCCCACATCCAAAGAACAGGTAACAACAAGTGTTGACAAGGATGTGGAGAAAAAGGAACACTCTTATACTGCTAGTGGGAATGTAAACTGGTCCAACCTCTATGGAATGCTGTGTGGAGGATCCTCAAATTAATGAAAATGGAACTACCATTTGACCCAGCAATTGTTCTCTTGGGGATCTACCCAAAAGAGACCTCAATGTGGGTACAAAGGGACACCTGTGCTTGGATGTTTACCACAGAACTATTTATAATTGCAAGGACATGGAAGCAACCTAAGTGCCCCCAAACAGATTAGTGGATGAAAAAGATGTGGTATATATACATGGCAGAATATTACTCATCAATTAAGAATGTCAAATTAGACAAATTTATGACAACATGGATGTACTTAGGAGAAATCTTGCTAGCAGAAGCAAGTCAAAAAGAGGAAGACAGAACTCAAATGGTTTCACTAATATATGGGATATAGTGAAAAAATAAAAGCCTAGAGGAAAAGTCAAAACAAGGTAAGCACCAAACTGAAGCACACAACTACGGGCAGGAGGGAAAAGGGGGAATGGGAGGGGAGGGGAGGGGGGTAAATCCCTGGAATTGCAATGATGTGAAATTTATATATAAATATTTTTTTAAAAAGGCTGAAATACTGCCTTAAATGTACAGAGCCCCAACCTGTTCTGACCTACTTCATAATCTATTGTCATATATTAATTCTGTTGCTCTTTTAGCTAAACTCTACAGAAATTGAATATAGAACATTAAGTTTGGGATGGAAGCCAGAAGTCTGGTACAGGGATATAGCCAAGAAGATCAAGACTGAGTAAGGGATCATAGGAGGGAGGTTAAAGAAACGCAAAACATATATACATAACATTTAGTAATAATTTTATTGAAATAATTTAATTTACTAAGTGATTTTCTTTTAATCCAAGTAAGAACTTTTTTTTCTGCTCCCAAAGTAAAACTAATTTCTAAAGATAACATGTGTTTTCTAGAATAATGTTCTTTCAAGGGCCCATAAATCACAGGCTTGCAGAGATTGTCCCTATTGTGGATTTTCTGATGTTGTAAATGATTTTTCCAAGCATTTCAAGAATTAGATACATTAAATTAATAGTCGCTCTCACCAAAAAAACTCGTTTTTAATGGCAGAGATATGTTCAGTTTCCTATAAACTAATAATAACTCATGCCATCATGGTATTCATGCCATGATCTCAGCTTCTAAGGGCCAGTGCTGCTAAGGTCACAGAAGAAAAGAGGAAGGCAAGTATACCATATTATTGTGGGGTATTTATTAGTTTTCATTCAGAAAAGTGGTAGGACTGTCTAAATGACTACTGATAACAACCTACAAAAATATAGAATGGCTATAAAAATATTTTACAATTTTTGGTGCTGTCCTAATTTATTTCTCAGTATTTATAAGACAGAGCAAAACAGACTTTAGACAGAAAAAGAGAAATTTCCTCTGAAATTTTATCTGCTTTTTATTCTCCATTCTAGAAATTTTTATTTCTAGCTCTCTAAGCTCATGGTACTGCTTTCACATCTAAGCATTTGCCCATGCTCTGTTATCTTTCTACCACAAACTTTCTGCTGACACTACCCCTTTTGTCAACTTGGAATACACTTAACCATCTTTCCTAACTTAACTGAGCTATCACCTAATATAGTACATCAACTTCACCCTGTGTAAAACTCCTGAATATGCAAATGTAATTGTACATCACTTATCACTGCATATTTATAAGACTTTGAAACTGTCTCATTCTTCTCTTTACTCTCAGAACCTAACCCACAAATTCCACAGAACACATGCTAAGTAAAACTTGGATGACTACACCTTTACTCTCTGGGTCAGCTATGATGAAAACAATTTTTACTACATGTGCACACATATAACAGCATGTAAATTAGCACCTCTTCAGATACCACTGTCTTCAGAATATAAATTATGCGAATATATGATTTTTGTATTTATTATGTCAAATACAATTCATAGTATTCAAACAAAAATATGGGATGGTATTCCTACTTCAAGAATAGATGTATGTAGACTAAGAAATGTACCTCCAGATTGAAAGTATATATAAATAATTTAGACACAGAACATATTTAAATTCTAAAATGGCATTCATTTTAAAAAATGCCCTGACATTTTATAGGGTCATTTTCTTTTAAAAGCATACTGAACTTTAAGAAGGAAATGAGCATGATGATAACTTTAAAGTATCATTTGCAAAGGGCCATGGTAGTGCAGAGCAAAAGGGGCACTGCAGTTTTACATAGCACTCTCAGCTTTTAACAACTACAGAAGTTGAAACTCAAGCATTTTGAGTGATGAGACAAAAGGCCCAAAGCTGTTATTGACAGAGATCAAACTGCAAAGTTGCCCTAGAGACTGTAACATCACTTACCCAGTCTTTACTCTAGGAGCTCACACAGCTACTTGTAACTAAAAATGCAATTTCATGAAATGGCTTTAGTATTACATGCAAAATAGAAATACTTCTACATTTTGTAGATATTGATAATTCAAGATAATATTTTCCTGCTATAAAAACTAATTCATGAAAAGAAATGCATCCTCACCAAATAATTTTTTCTAAAGCTATTTAAGCATGAATGAATTACTGCTAAGTACTGGGTATAAACTTAAATCATTTATTGCATATCTGACCTCCCAAAGAAAATCAGCATTTTATAAACTTAGCAAGTATTGACTTTTTGTGGAACTTATTGTGCATAGATAAAATTAAAATAAATGGCTTTTTTTGCTATAATATTATGCCTTTTAATCAATACTTAAAAGATGAAGCCAGAACTTACAATGGATTTTTTTCCTTCTTTTGGACTTTTCCAAATTCCAACAAGATGAAGCAAACTCAAGTACTTTCATTCTACTTTGCCATTTCTTTTTTTTTTTTTTTTTTCTATATTTACTGTCTCAGAAAATTTTCAGGACTTATAAATGAGAGACTGATAATAAAGAAATGAAGTAGAAAGTGTATGTAATAGAGGTGATCTGGGTGACTACAAAGGCCAGAAAACAACTGGAGAAAAATAATAAAAGAGACAAACAAAGAGGATAGAAAGTGAGAACAAAATGAAAGGAAGCTTGGGATAGAGAGATAGAGAGACATGGAAGGTTTGTGAATTTAGAAAACAAACGGTTAATAGGAAAAGCAATAAAAAAGTCTAAGGAGACAGATCTGTTCATGGTTTTAACACATTGTCAAGAAACCACTTTCCTTACATAATCTCTTTCACTGTAAGCATACCTTCATTTCTATTATTTTATCAATGAGAGACAAGCATTCATTGTATTTATCTACCTTTATCATATGCTGCACTGTAACTGTTCTCTAGAATTTGCACTGCCTCCTTATCTATAGCCATCCCCATTCTCATCACAGTTGCCTGGAGAACAATGTCACACACCTGCCCTACAAAATGTTCCTAATGAGCTTGGGGTAGCTACAGACCTCAAAATTAACCCTGGAAATTTAAGCAGCATGGTCTGCCAAGTCCCAGGAGATCAGGTCCTCATCCAAGAAAAGGGCATGTACCAGAAAAAGAAGAGATTGATGGGTCAAACATTAATCAAGGATTTACAAGAAGAGGGGAGTAGGAGTGACTGGAGGAGTGATGAGGGGAACAGGAGAGTATGGTGGGCCAGGCATAAGGGGATCAATCATACAAATATGACAAAGGTTTTAATATTAATAAATATAAGTAATTATTATATAATTACTTAATAATATAATTACTTAATTATATAATATGATGATTATATAAACAATAATAATTAAAAAAGAAAATGGGTTAGAGTTATTTTGTAGAGTGTCAACTCTCACAAAATGTCATTTTTTTGGAGGGTACGTGCCATTAACATAGCTGATGCTATGCATTGATAATAGCTAGGAAAAAGGAATGATTTCTCTATTTCTTTAGAACTGTAAATTTTAAGATTAGAATTCATAGTTTTCTTTCGGAAGAATAGAAGGAGGGGAGGAAGAAAAACAAGGTTTTTGTAACATGAGATGATTGGCAAGACTCCTGGCAAGAAAGAGGGTAAAAATAAGAAGGAAAGTTATAAAAAGAGCTTAGAAGAGAAAGGAAGGAACAATCAGGCATTTTGGAGGAGGATGTGAACCTGACCATGGCCAAGTCAGCCTGGGGCCCATGGCCTTTGGCCCAGGCTGGTGAGCACAACCATAGTATGCATAAGCTAACGATGTATGCTTAAGGGAGTCTAAAGAGTTTGGAGATTTGAATTCAGAGTTGAAGTTTGTTTTATCTAGTTTGACTCAGATGATTTAGGAGAGACCATGAGTGAGGTCTGAGAAAATGGACTTTATGTTGGTTCCTGCATCTTGGAGTTTTTCTACTGCCTAAAGTTGAAAGGACACCGATAGTAAAACACATCACATCTTGGACCACATATTGGGAGGAAGTCAGAACAGACACCAAAGGAGAGAAAGGAAGATACCATTTTAGAACACATGCTTGTGAATTCTAATTGTATAGGTGGTGAGGTGACCAGAGACTAAAAAGACAGTTTTGGCCATTGTGGTGGGTAACTGGGTTTTTCGTATTTATCTTGTAGTACAATTTTAGGTAATCACTTTCTTACTTAGTAATAAGTAGTTTGATTACTTTAAGAGTTTGATATGACTTTGAAATTACATAGTAAAGATACAGGCAGCAAAGAATCCAGTTTAAATGTTTTTTTGTTGTTGTTGTTGTTTTTCTTTTTCTTCAGTATGGGAGAGGCCCTAAGGTGGGCAGGTAAGCAAGCAGCAGGTATCTGAATGTCAAAGATAACTAGTATGTGGAAGCTTAAGGCTTGATAAGGTATTTTGTCCTTTTTGTAGCAGATAAAGAGTTAAAGGTTTATCCTCTGGTTTAGGAAAAGCTGGCAAAAAGATTTTTTGAAACATGCTTATTTCAATTATTTAGGAGTTTAAAACCTATGGTATTTTACAAGTCATACATTCCTACATAATTACAGCATGACTTGGGCAGTGTTTTAAATTATGAAGCCAAAAGCAAAATGATCTTAACAACTTGAAATGTTAAGTTACTTGTGTGAAATGTTCCTTATGGAGATACATTGCTGTAAAGAAATGAATTTTTTTTCATAAATAATTGGAAAAGTGAGAAATTCAGTCAGAGTTTTGTAAGGATATATTTGACCAAACATTGTTATACCCATAAGTGGCATTACAATGGCTTCAATTCTAAGAGCAATTACAAAAATCATTTCAAAATATGAATCAGACAAGAAATAAAGAAATTGAGCTATCAACATTAAATACATTCATGCAGTAGAATGTAGTTGCGTTGCATGTTTTCCCAACAGTTAAGGAAGTAATTCAGAGTGCTGTGCTTAACAGATTTTCTACTACAAAATAATAGAAATAAAAATTTGCTATAAAAATTAAATTAGGCA
This sequence comes from Uropsilus gracilis, assembly GCA_004024945.1. Taxonomy (NCBI): domain Eukaryota; kingdom Metazoa; phylum Chordata; class Mammalia; order Eulipotyphla; family Talpidae; genus Uropsilus; species Uropsilus gracilis. The sequence continues at coordinate 188,740 of PVHY01000838.1, forward strand.
TTAAAGTGTTCTTAATTTTTGAATATTAAGAATCATTAATGAGTTTCCTGAATACATCAACACTTCAAAGAAATTCAATTCTTCTATATAAGGAAGATGCTATTTATTCTTGCCATTTGCCATCTTTGATTTTATTATTACCCTCTGCCTATGCTGAGCTCCAGAAACAGCTGTAAATTCCATTAGTGGCTTGAATATATAATCCACAGATTAGATAAAAGCTTTGTCTTACTCCTTCTGTTGAGAAAAGTTGCAAACTAATCTGCTGAGAAAAGTTGCAAACTACTGTCTTCTCCCTGAAACTGTCCTCTGAAATTTGCTGTCGACTATACAACCAACAGATATACTCAGTGGCCCACACTTATGAAGCTAAATGAACCATCTTTTCCCTCACAAACTTTTCCCCCCAATATTCTTTTTTTTTTTTCAGTTCATGATGCTTCCCTGAGAAAACTGTTAGATGCTTCCATCTAAATCACATGATCAATAACAAGTATTTTTGCTCCCAGTTCCCCCTGACTCCATAAATCACTCTTTGTCTTCATCATCATTCTTGTGAAAAACTGCTGTTTGTTGACAGGTCTCCCATTTCTAAACTTGCTCTTTAAAATCCCTGTCTCCCAACCACAAAATCATCAGAACATTCTGATATCTTTTGTATACACTATATGTTTTGATTTTGACTGTTAATTCAGTGTGAAACCCTTTATTTAATGGGATTCTTGGTTATTTACATTTATGTACATTTATTGATATGATATGTTTGATATTTGTATATATATAAACATATAGATATAGATACACATGTAATTTTATTTTATTTATTTATTTTTTATTTTTTATTTTTGGATTTTGTACTACATGATTGCATAATTGTTGATCCCCCTAGGGATTACCCCACCACGCTCCCTCTGGTCTCATTGCCTCCTTTCTTTTTGTTGTTTATCCATGTTTAGCCCTTTAATTTTTCTGGTCTTTTTTCCTTTATTTCTCAATATGTTCATTGGCCATTCCACGCTCCTTTGGCTTGCACCCCTGTTTCTTGTTTCCTGGTGGCTGCTCTTTCTATTGCTTTCTGCCTCTTTTTGCTGCTTCCTCCCATTATTTTTCAGGTCTTTAGCTTTGGGGACTGGTTTTCCAGTCTTGTGTTTTGGTAGAGCTGCTCCTCCATGGGGACAGTCTTTGGCTGATGGTGAATCTCCAAGTCTTCTTTTTAAGATCTTTGCTGTTAGGACACTGCCTTTTTTTTTTTTTTTTTTTTGAGACTAGGTCTTGCTATTTTTGCCCATGGAACCCCAGACTTGAGTTGCCCAGGGTACTATGGACTCAAGTGATCCCCAGCCTCAGCTTTCCAGGTAGCTGGAATTACAGGCATGCACCACCATGCCCAGCTATGTTTTTTTGGAACTAGATCTCGCTACATGCCCCAGGCGGGACTCTCTATCCACGATCCCCAGCCCCAACCGCTTCTTAGCTGAAGCTTACAGGCACACGCTACCGTGCCCGGCTACCACCACCATTCTGCAGGCATCTGTCCTTTGGCAGCAGGAGTGTGCTGTTCTTTGTTGACTGCATCTCTGTGCCAGGTTTATGGTCGTAGCTCCCCAGTGATTGGTATGCAACACTCTTTCTCATGTTTGTTCTCACAGTTCATTGTTCTATGAACTTGCCTTCCTCTCTTTGAGTCCTGCCTTAGAGGCATGCGTGCATGTGTTTTTAGTCTTTCTTGGTGTGCCTTGTCTCTTCTGTTTCTTGCACTCTGTTTCTCAGCAGGCCTCAGGTGTGGCCGGCCACCCCGGTGGGTCTTAGAAGTGGCCCCTGGCCACTCCTCCTCCCCGTAGCTCAGGGAGGACTGAGACCCGATCACGCCACAGGCACGGTGGCAGCCGATGTCCAAGCCGTCACCAGCGTGAGCCAAGAATTGCCCATGCAACCCTCGAGCATGAGCAATTCGCCTCAACCACCCTCCAGAGGCAGATACCTCATAGCGAGCTGAGTTTTCACCCAGTGTGGTGCCCGTGAGCCAGCCGACCCGGCAGGCCCCCACATGTAATTTTAAAGTAAGGTCTTTGCTTACTCTACATCTCTTTTGTTTCCACTGTCTACAACGATATACAATAATACAATGATCATTTTATATAATATCCTAGTTCTTTTTCTTTCTAGGTCCTACCTACCTAAAAAGTCCTACCTATTAAAAGAGAAAAAAATATTCCTTAAATTCTTACTTAAAGTAAGAATAATACTTAAAGTAAGAAAGTAATTCTTACTTAAAGTAAGAATAATACTTAAAGTAAGAAAGTAATTCTTACCTAAAGTAAGAATAATACTTAAAGTAAGAAAGTAATTCTTACCTAAAGTAAGAATAATACTTAAATTAAAGTAAGAAAGTAATTCTTACTTAAAGTAAGAAAGTAATTCTTACTTTAAATAAGAATTTAAGGAATACATTTTTCTCTTTTATTTTATTTTATATAATATCCTAGTTCTTTTTCTTTCTAGGCCCTACCTACCTAAAAAGTCCTACCTATTAAAAGAGAAAAATGTATTCCTTAAATTCTTACTTAAAGTAAGAA
>PVHY01000839.1:0-108113 GCA_004024945.1 Uropsilus gracilis
ATGAGGGGGAGGTGAATGATGGCAAATGATGGGGTATAGGGCAGAATGAACCTCATTCATTATGTTAAATGGGAAAAAAAAACCAGATTGAAAAGAGAACACATTACATGATTTCCTTCATATAAAGTTCCAGAATGGGCAAACTTACCTACAGTGATAGTAACCTATCAGAGGTTGCCTAGGGCAAGATGAGGGGGAGTGAATGATGGCAAATGATGGGGTATAGGGCAGGCACTTCCAAATCTGTCACTTTGAAATACTGACGATTTTAAATTAATTTACTGGGAAGTGACCAGTAAAAGAAGAACACTGCTACCCTACTTTGTTCCTCCTCTGAAAGTAGGAGATAAATCTCCCATATGAAATGTACCTTCCCTGTACTAGGAGGTGAGGAGACATCCTTATTGCTAGAACCGTAAGATATATATGTATATATGTATGTATATATATAATATGTATGTGTATATATATATATATATATATATATGCTTTTTATTATTTAATGAGAACTCAAACCTAAAGTTTCCATGGTCAGTTTTTCACAAATTTATTGTGCTTTTCCTAAAAGATATAAAAATCATCTTTTTTGACCGTTTATCTATGGGGTTTTCTCATCTACGAAATTTGTTTGCTTGTCTCCTATTAATCTATCTTTTGTCAGTTTAACTATCAGACCAGCCTTCATAGGGGAAGGAAGAGCAAGTTCTTCTCCCATAAAGAAAGGTAATGGAAGATTTTGTGGGTGATGGAATGCTGTATACTCTGATTGTAGTGGTGCTTATTCAGGTGTACACATTTGACAAAATTCATTTAAACTAACACACATTAAATTGTTCATTTCTGCATGTAAATAGTGGATGAAAGGAAAAATAGAATGGAACAAAGGTATATGAATTCACTGTTGTCTCAAAAATAAGAACTGAGTAATATACAACAAATTGTTTACATTAGACTGAAATTTTGAATGACTATATTCTTTTAGTTTTCTACTTTTTTCTATTTTCTCCATTTACTTATTTTAGTTTCTCTTATAATCCAGAAAAAACCCTATAAAATAAATAAAACAGACTTATAAAAGATCAATATATTCATTGAAATTATAGGCAAGTTTATTATAGAGGAAAATACTTGTAGTAATTCATTGGTCTACATATTTAAATGCTTATAAAACCAGAATTTTTCTAAACATAAAAATACCTATTGGGATGAAAATGAGACAAGAAAAAATATTTACTTTTCTAGCTCTTAGTTTAACACATTCAACTGAAATTAAACAATGTTGGAATATTAAACTTATTAGACTTGTGAAAGTGACATGGTTCAAAGAGATCCTTGTAATACAGCTTTGCTGTAATTACTTATTGATTGTTCACCAGCATATTTATTCCCTGATAACTTAATTGAAGAAATTTTTACCTTTAGTACAAGAGCAAAGAATCTGATTAACTTCTTTTTAACTCTACTGGTATTTCAGGTATTTACAATGAATCCAAATCTTTGGTCAATAAAAATGATTATATTCTGAAAATAAGATATTGTAGCACTGATTTAGGATTTTCTTTAAGATAAATTGCTAATTCTCAAACATCTTTCAATGATTGATTCTTTCAACAAGTTATTTACTGACAAACTCAACCATCTAGGCTTGCCATTCAAATAAGCATTTTGGAATAAGTCATTAGTATACAAAAGTCACTTGTAATTTAGAAAACAGGACTTGTACAGCTCTATATCTTATTTTTTTTTCTCACAAAATTGAATAGTTCAGACTTTTAGGAAAACAACTGTTAATAAACTAGCTTCTCAGTCACAAAGCTAATGAGAAATCTAATGTGCTCTGAAAAACAAAATATTAAAATATTTCTAAATAAAAATGCAAATGTCTTACCTACCAATATAAGGAAATTAATAGTTGTAGTCTGTGTCAATCTTATACCTTAAAAAAATTACAAAGTATAGAAATAAAGTGTTGTTTTCATATAGCTGACAAGCAAAGCTTCACTGTGTAACCATGTATAGCTCTACCACTACACCTCTGCTACTTAATCTCCCAGTGGTCAGTGCTCCCAGTGGAAGCAAGTATATAAGCTCCTTTTGGTTAGAAAGAAACCTGAACACTAGCAATAATACTGATTTTCCATGGTGGGTGATTTTTGAGATTAAGATTTCATACAGTGATTGCATAACTATAGACATGGTATTCTCACTAGTAACTACTACAAACGAAAAATAACTTGTCTCAATTAATTTTCATTTTCATTTTTTTTTTTTTGAGACCAGGTCTCGCTATTTTTGCCTGTGGAACCGCTGGCTCACATTGCCCGGGGTACCACAGACTCAGGCCATCCCCAGCCTCAGCTTCCCAGGTAGCTGGGATTACAGGTGTACATTACCATGCCTAACCATTGTTTTGGAACTAGGTCTCGCTATGTTGCCCAGTCCCAGTCACTCTCCATAGGCTGTTGGTTACAGGCATGCGCCACTGTGCACAGCTTCAACTAATTTTCAAATGTATTTTGGGCAGTAAGTTTATTACCTATGTAGTGATATATCTATTAAGATGATCACTTTTGAAGGACAGCATTAATCTGAATTGGCCTTTTGTTAATGTGTTCAGGAGACAAGAAATGAAGACAAGAAATAGTAATTTTTTTCTGGCTTAAAGAAATCTCAAGGTAAAAGAAGTTTGAATGCAGTATAATAAAGCTCTCTTCAAGAGACTGGTAATAAACTTTGAGAAGTTTACAGTAAAGATAACTTTTTAACCTATATTCACATTTATCTATAGCGTTTTGTTTTTATAGATCATCTATAAATATCCTGTGGACACAGTATCTATGAAAAACAGAGTTTGGGAAACACTATCTACAAATTCCACTGTCTTGGTTGAAAATACACTATGTACATGCATATTTCATAAAAGTACATAGCAGTTAATTTGTGAACATTTGTGATTAACAATCAACCATACATTCTGTTCTATGAGAATAAATGCTTTAATACTAGAGTAGAATGTTCCATCTTTCATGAACCTTTCTCTTTGCTTTTCTGTAGCGCGACTTCTTTATATTCCAATTCATATAATTTCCTTTTTTCCATTTAAAAATATCTTAATATATATTTAAATAAATTAATGAAGGTATGCATATATATATATATATATATACATCCTTTTTTTTTTTTTTTGAGTGGGAATAAAACCAAATTTGTGGGGGGGGGGTCATCCCTGACTATAGCAGTTTTGAACCTGAATCCATTTTATAGGATGCTCTTTTCCAAATCAATAGTGTTTCATCTCCCCCAGTTATTTTTGACTACATGAGACAAATGAACAGGACAGAACTGAAAAGTATTCTTTGCTAGTAGCATAAACTACATGCTCCCCTAGGCCAGGCTAGATATTTTTCTAGTAGAAATCACTTGCCTAATAATCTAATGACAGAGATTATTTCAATTGATGGAAATCTAGACTGCTGCTTGGTAGCTAAGATGATGACAAAAGACCAGAATTAAAAAATATATCCAGCATTTTACAGACTTATACAACTGTGAACTTCCATATGCAGTATTCCAGAGGCTTGTGTTCTGTGGGAAAGTTAGATATTAAAAAATTAAAATAAAGAAATCTGAAACCAAGAGATCCTAATAGCTGATGTAGTCCTATGCATTATGGTTCTCAAAACTGGACAAGGAGCAATCTTAACTAAACTCAAATTATATCCCATTGTCCTTTCTGCACAAAATCTCTGATCACTTCCTACTGATGTCAAAATGAACACAGGACTCCTTTACTAAAAATGCTTCTAATTTCTCTAGACACTGTGGGCATTAGGCAGCCTTGTCTTCATTCAACATGCTGACCTAAGCCTCCCTGGTCATGTCCAACCCACTCCCTGATACCTGTCTACTGGTCAGTTGACCCACTCTACCCTCTCCACTTAGGTCTCCTTGCACAACTCCTTCATCTCAGCTCAAAAATCACTGCTTTTGGAGAGATGTCTGTGACATCTCTGCAATTTGATAGCATTTTGTGAGTAATTAATGTCTTGTTCATAGAGGATACAGTTCATGAAACTCATGAAGAATTTGTTCTGTCTAGCAATCTAGTCCCTGCACTGGGTGTTCTTTACATAAGATTCTCAAATGATGAGTATGTTTACCTAATGTTTGCTGAATAAATGAGGAGGTTCCTCTAGTTCATCATAACTGAAACACTGGTCTGGCTCCTCCCTCTAAGCTTCTCAACAGCTACTCTGTGCAAATGCTCACCCAGTTTAACATAACTGTAGGGAGTACAAGTTAAATATAAAACTGAACTCAAAGGTAGCAACTGCAAGAATATATCTATACCATAAGGTCCTTCTGGTGATTATAACATTCTACGCTTGCTCTATCCATAAGTATGATGCTTTCTTGTCTTATAAAAGCTGTGCTGAAAGTTAATCTGTTATTAATCCTTGAAAACACTTATCAAAATACTAAGGAAAAGTAGACCGTGATTGGGTATTATTTCCTCAGTGTCAAAAGTATAACTATGAGTTTTTAAAAATTTTCCACACAAAAGTCTATCTAGAGATTGATAGATAATAGTAAGCGAAATGTATTCCTGGGTAGCCAGGCCGTAGATTGATGATTAATGGAGGAATATTTGCCAAATTTGGCCATGATATCCCACTCTGATGATTATAGATATACAGTACCAAAGACTTAAGCACATATATTAAAAGAAATTATTTTTAATCTCAATCACTAAAACATTTTCATACTAGAAATTATGAAGAATGGTTTTTAAAAGTGGTGCCTTGACTTTTAAAATCCATTCCTCTATACAAAACTTCATTTGTTCATTCTTCTATATCCAATAATGTATCCAGATATAATCTAAATCTTTCCTTTGACTCATCTTTGGAGGACTTATTTTCTTACCATGCAGAATAAAGAACTCTAAAAAGTGTTTAGATAAATTATGGAAACTGGTAACCCAGATTTTAAAACTCACATGATAGGAGAGCCTCAATGTCTTATCTATGTATCTATGCAAAGGACAAAAATAGGAAATGGTGAACTATAACTTTGAAAAAACATACTTACATTAGCTTTCACTAAATAATTGATGTCATATTTACACAATGAAGGTTATATAAAAATTGCACTCTTCCTACTTATAATACTTTGATATTCCAGTTTTTGTTTTAGGGGAAACATATAAATGACTGTATTTTTTAATTCACTCAGAAGATTTCATCTCCATACAGTCAACAGCACAGTTATGTGGAACTTAAAGAATCTCATAATGCAGGGAAAAAACATATCTGTGGTAAGAAACAAAGTGGTAGGGGAACAAAGAAAGGATGATTAAACTTAGGAGATGATTAAACTTATCCAAGGTGAGGAAGTAACAAAGTAGAAACAAAACATTTGGAGACATCTTTCACTGAACAGATGACACAACTGATCTTCAAAACAAAACGTTTGTTGGCACATGTAAGGCAACTACTAGACAAAGGGCCACATATGCATGAATACGGAGTTTGAGTTCAGCGCCTACCTGAAGAAAAGCCCAACAGTTCTGGGAAATGATTAAAAGTTCTTGACTAAAGGAAGAAAGTGTGAAGAGCAAGGATAAAATGTTTTCAGATGACTGTAGTTGTGAAATACATATGGATTCAGTAAGTTTTGAGGGAAGAGAGACTGGCATTAGGGAAACTACTTCTGAAGTTATTACTTTAGCCAAAAACTGAACTGATGGCGACTTAGAACAGGATGATGAAATGAGAATGGGAAAGGAAGGTGGCTGTGACAGATGCCAAAAAGATTAGGGACTGAAGTAAATAGGGTCTGATAAGAGAGTAGCACCAGGGAAAAGTATTTAAAAATGACCTGAGTATATCTGAACTAAGATCATTGGATAACAAAAGGTTAGGCTAGAAGGAACAGAGGTTGGGATTAAAATATTACAGGTGACTTATGAGAGTTTAAGTTTAGATGCTATCTGGCACTCAGGACACAGAGATTAAATTTTGTACGGAGAATTGGACAAGAGATTATGACCTAACACAACATTCAGCTATTATCTGCAGAAGGCTCACAGGGGATCTCTTAAGAGTGTAGGGGGGATGAGCTGTTGATGAGTAAGTCATGTGAAAGTGGATGAGAGAGGGTTCAATGCTGCAAAGCATTAGGCTAAGGTGGATACAAGGGGTGAAGGGCATTAAAAGGCACAAAATTCTAGATATAAGATACGGACATGCTGGGGACATAATGTACTGCATAGCAGCTATAATTAACAATACTGTATGATATAATCCAAAGTTGCTAAAGATTAGATCTTAAAAGCTCTTAAACAAGGAAAAAACAAAAGTATCTATGGGGGTTGGGCATTATGTACAGTAATCTCCTTTATCTAGGGGTACAAATTCCAAAACTCCCAGTGGATACTTGAAACTGCAAATAGCATCAAATGCTGTTGTATTACAACTGCTGTGGCAATTATTTCAAAATACATACAAATATTGAGTCATTATGTTGTACATCTGAAATTAAAATAATGTTACAGGTCAATTATAACTCAAAGAATATTAAGGTAGGAAAGATATCCAAAGGCTTCCCATGCTGCATGGAGGACCTGATCAATGTTTCTAAGGAAGTCTGACACACTGAGTTGTCAAGAAATGCTCTTTATCAACTAAGAGTCTTTCAAATTTGAACCAATTTCATTGCAAAGATCAGCAGAAAGTACAAAAGTAGAGGAATCACTAAAGTGACAGGAATAAAGAAAAAGTGTTCAACAAAAATTTTTTAAAAAGAATTCAAGTTCTTTATTCTAGAAAAGAGGATGAGAAGGCTTAGAACATCAGCTTTTGTATCCAGGTAAGAAAGATACAATGCAGGTATTTTCATTTTATAAACTTCATTTATATTTATTTTTAAATTATTTTTATTAATATTTTTCTTACATAGTTGTAGTCCCTATAGTTCTCCCATCACCATATTTTTATTCTTAAAGTGAAAATGAGCTTAACAGATTGTCATGCAGATACATTAAAAATTTATTGATGAAACAGTTCTGGCGAATATGTAGAATTCAATCAAATTTAATTAAAACTTTATTAATTACCTGGAAGTACTTAATGACTAAAATGGTATAGATAAGCATGGAAATTGCTGTAAAATAGTAAGATAGATTTCTCTTCTCTGTCTTTTTGCCAGATATCAAGAAATCTGATGTACAAAATAATTCTTTTAATTCTAATATTTTCAAACTATTTCAGAGGAAATTTTACATTACAGAATTGGGTATTTATACCTGTACTTTTTGATTACCATTAAATCAAATTAATGAAACTTTAAATATATACTCATGTCACTAATAATCAGGGAAATGCAAATTAAAACCACACTGAGATACCATCTTACACCAGTAAGAATGGCCCATATAAATAAAACAGACAACAAGAAGTGTTGGCGCGGATGTGGAGAAAAAGGAACTCTCTTACACTGCTGGTGGGAGTGCAAACTGGTTCAGGCACTATGGAAGACTGTGTGGCGGACCCTCAAACAATTGAAAGTGGAATAACCATTCGACCCAGCAATCCCACTACTGGAAATCTACCCAGAGGACATGAAAACACTAATTCAAAAGGACACCTGTATGCTAATATTTATTGCAACTGTTTACAACTGCCAAGATTTGGAAACAAACCAAATGCCCCAAAACTGATGATTGACTAAAAAAAATGTGGTATATGTACATGATGGAATACATCAATCAAGGAGGACAAACATGTTATTTGCAGCAACATGGATGGAACTAGAAAGACTCATAGCAGAAATAAGCCAAAGAGAAAAAAGAAATACAGGATGGTCTCACTTATATGATGGATATAGGGAAAAACAAACAAATGAATAAGAAAAAATAAAAACAACCAATGGGACTGAATGATGGAGCAAGAGAGGAGGAGGGAGAAGAAGGTGGGGGAAGCAAAGGGCACCAAAGAGCAGGAAGGTTAACAGGTGTTAGTGAAGTGGGAAAGTCCTGGGGTACACAATAATGTCATATAAATATAAATACACATATAAATGCAATTAAAAAATTAAATTAAATTAAATTAAAAAAAACAACCATCACAGAAATAGTTGACAGATAATTCTCTGTGGCTATCTCTTCTATCCTATTCCCCATTATACATTCCTAGAAATAATAATCAGTACATTGGATTTGATGTTTGCCATTCCATTGTATTTGAAACTTTTAAACCACACATCAGTAAATAATGTATAATTCTGCATCATTATAATTTTGTAATTATGGTATTGTGATAGACATATCTATCTATGTAACTTGCTTTCTTCCCACAAAAAAAGAAAATTTAAAATGAAATAAAAAAAAAAAACTTGCAGGAAAATGATAAACACCAGAATCTAACTTGTTTACTTCTGGAGAGTTAAGAGGAAAATGGGACTAAGGTATGCATATAGTCAACTTCAATAGTATCTTAAGGTGTTAACTTCATTCAAAAACACCAAATGTGAGAAAGGTTAGGGTTTATTAAAACTGAGTCATGGTCGTTCCTCACACATTTTGTAATATGCTTTATATTTAACAATAAAAACCAATATTAAAAAAGCAAAAAAATAAAAAAAACAATTCCTTTGTACAATATAGAACATTATATTGGCTTGTCTGGCTGTCTTATGTACACATGTAACTTCTCATCTCTTCCCTTTTACATTCTTTTTTAAAGATCAACAAAATAATGTATTTTGTAGTACCTTTAATTTGAATAGAAATCTAGCCTCTACTATCTTTAGAAAAACTTGAAAAGCAAATTTATTATTCTTATAAATTATTCCATACAGGACTTACATGGACTCTATAAATTCCATTTTGTTTTCAAACTGAATATGAAATCACCACTTTCTTATTCACAGACCTCAAAAACTTAGACAACAAATGTTTGGCATTTGAGTCCTTTGAACTGAACAAAAATTTTGGATACAAGCAGCAAATGTGTTGTTCATTTTAAAATATCACTACTTCAGTAAAGACTGAAAACCTCAGCCATTTTACTTACCCAATCAATATTAACGATTAATGTCTTTAAGCACTTTCTGACCTATTTTAATATTAAAACCAATAAGTCACCCAAGAAACACTCTTGATTTAATTAACAGCCTTCTCAGGCACACTACCACAGCTGGTTTACTTTAATACAAATAAAGGAGAATGTGCCACAAGATTATGTAGCTCTATAATATTTAGATCTGGTTAATAAAAATTTGGAACTCTTGAAATCAACTTAAAAAACAAGAATAATCAGAGGATAAAAGTCCACTTAATATAATGAGACAATATGCCTGTTAAAAACTTTCAAATGATAAGACACTGGCTTGACTTGCAAAGGTAAATGGCATTTAGGTATTTATTATTTTTGGCAGCAATCTTTGAAGCTGAATACAAAACTCTTAGAGTGCAGAAAAATTATCAAAGCTGTTATTCCTAAGTTTTTTATCTAAATGTAAAATAAAAGCTTTATTAAGTCTATATTCAGATATCCATTGTTCGTCTCCCTTGATGTTTATATAAAAGATTCCTGCAAAAGATACCCAGAGGTTCCTGTAGAGACTCCACAATGAGGAGAGATCAACAGTGGGACTCTCATTTGTTCTATAGCTTTCAACAACTTCTAATGTATTGCTGTTTCTGAACTATAGAATGTCACTGATGCAGTAAAATTTAAAATCCTGGACCTTTACACAGTAGAATAATTACAATATTATAATACTGTGTAAAGAAATGAATAAATAATATTTTTGCTGCAAAAAGATTTTTTGATTGTCTTGAGGGAAAGTATTTAATCAAGAGCTGACATTTTACAAAAAGAAATGAATCTTTGCATCTTTATTTGTTAAAATTTTCTGGGAAACAGATTGTCCGTAAGGGTTATCTAGCAGATACTTTTTTTAAAAAAAAAAGTAAAAGTGAGAAAAGAAGAAAATGTAAAAGAAAAATTTAAAAGACAAATTTAAGGGGGCAACTTAATAAGAATTAAAGATATTAATTTGAAATATATTTTTTCTAAGGGAAGTTGAAAAGTTTATGAAAATAATTTATAAAAAATACCTACATGTGCATTTTATGAAAATACAATTCCATATTGCTTCAGTTCTAAAATTCAGTTGTATCAAAGTTGAGAATTAAATTTTCTGTGCTGCTTGAAAATATTTCAAAGATTCCAGAAGTTTTTAAACTAAAAGTATTACATGTATACACATATATATATACATATATTCAATTATATATAAATCTATTAATTTGCAAGAACAAATGATACCAGGGAAGACTGACCCTTGAATCTTTCCAACAGAATGACAAGACTATTTTTAGCATAATTAAAGGATGGGATTTAAAATACACATCATATTTTGGAAGATGAACTTATTTGGCCTCCATGAACATAGATTTCTTTCTTTCCCACTTAGACTGAGTTAAAACTAAGTTTTGATGGCCAGGAAAAAGTGAAAATAAGTTGACAGAAGAGGAAGGGAGTGAGGTGGGAGTGAGGTGGGGTGAGGGAGAAATCAGGGAAGGGAGGAGCACGAGCAGATAGAGGCAAAGAAGGTTGACAGGCAATAGGGTGAAGGGAGAACCCCGGGGAATGCAATGATGTATATGTATGTGTGTATGTGTGTGTGTAAATAAATTAACTAAAAAAATAAAAAATAATTACTAAAAAAAACTAAGTTTTGAGGTAATATAGAACAAGACCTTTGAATCATTATTATCACAAGCAATAAACTGAAATTAAAATATAAAGAAATTATAACACTTGCTAAATACATAATTTATCTACTTTTAACAAAATATTTTGTTTTCTCATCTATATCTTATCCTTTTGCAATTTTACTTTGAGATTTAAAAATGAACATGATATATCAATATAGTGGAACTTGTATATACAACTTACAAATTAATGTATATGTTTTGAAGTGAACATCCAAAAATATATTATAGGCAAGAAAGCAAAAAAGTTTAAAAACAACTGGCTTATGGTCCTGATCTAATTGTGGGGTATAAATTCCATCACTCAACTAGTTACAATAATTATATGTAAACAAATGACCAAAACTATTGCATTCATGCAATGTTAAGATTAATTTTCCCTGTTGAAATAAAAAGGAACAATTTCAATATCTCACAATGAAATCATCACAGTTTTAGTTCTCATTACAGTCATTATTTGGGGGTATTTCAATAATTTAAAAATAACCCTTCTTCAGCTGGGCAGTTACATTGTGTACTTCCCTTTGTTGGCCCAGATGATGACAATTACTATGAGGACTCTCTGCTTCTCTTGTTGAGGAAGACTATGCATTATAAACTGAGCACATGAAAGGCTTGTTAGAATTACAGATGTGGTATATATTTAATGCCCCTGCCCCCTTCCCTGAATACTTCTTTACTTAAAAACTTCATTTTTCCTTACTCAGGTCTAACTTAAATGTAAGTAGTTTGAAATGGCTACCTTGATGATTTCTGGATGCTAAAATTCCAATGGACCACATTTTCTCAAATTTCTAGGTCCTTTCAAACATTTTTCCTCTAATACTCATACTTCTATCAATCCCACATTAACAAAAGAGAAAATCAAGGCCCGAAGAACAAATTGATCACATCATTTTAAAAAGATATTTGTACATATACACACACATACTTGCCCCACTATTCTTAAAGTTGTAAAAGAGTTACACTCCTACTCTTTCTATTGCCATTTTTAAAAACACAATCAGCAAAGTTATAAGAATTGACAATGTCAGATATTAAAAAATTATGGAAAATCTGTAATTCATAACTCATTCATTTTCCAAAATCCATTTGCAGAGTGTCAACCAGGTATAAAAAGACACTATGCTGACAGTTCTTTGGGACAGAGGGAGTGGGACAGGACATTCTATGGCTCATATTGGAGAGAAGGCATCAATCCAAGAACAGAGGCAGAGAAAGCAGAGAGGAGAACACAAGAATGTGTAATGATTTTGTCCAAGTCATAGGAAAGATCTCTTAAGAAAATCACATAGGACTTAGCAAACAAATTCACTGACCTTCACAATAAATGTATTCATATTTAAAAAGAAGCATAAAAAATCCAAACTATTTGTATGATCTATTCAAACACAGCTAACAGAAGTGACAGCTATCTTAAAATGGCTTATGTAACTTTGACTGTACTTCCAGAGGGTAGAATAGATTTATGCTTAAATTTTGGAAAACTGCTCAATGATAAAGCCATTATAGTAATTGCACTGGGTCTGTTTATTAATTTGTCACAATTAAGTCAATAAGAGCTTTACTAATGTCCTATTACTTGATTAGTTTTGAAAGTGATTATCTTAAGAACTCGACTTAATTGGAAGCCTCTCAATTTACAAGGTACATTAAACTCTCAGTAACATCTTAAGATTATTCAACATATGCAGGTCAATTACCAGTAATCACTGTTTTATACAAATGTTCCATAAAAACTATAGCATGACATGACAAAGAGGGAAAGAAAGATTTAATTAATAGTGCTAAACTCCAATTGACATTTTCAGAATAAAAAGGTAATGTGAGAATCCAGAAATTCCTTTTAAAACTGGATCTGTTACTAAAAATTAAAGGAGAGCAAGCAACTATCCACCTTACAGATGAAGGTAATTTGTCATGATTGCTAAATCACCAATTGCACTGCCTGTACTCACGGCCAGATGCACATTAATTTCCAGATTAGTAAATTAGAATTAATTCTTACTATTCCTCTATCACCTTTCTTTTTCCAGTGAATAAAAGAAACTGCGATCAATTACTGTTCATCCCACTTTTCAGAACAGATCAACCGCAGCTATTACTGCATAAGCAGGAAACATGGAGTGGTTAATGTTTTGTGAGGTCTTTAAAAATTACTGGTTGTAGTATAAATATTTTATATTGACCTTTCAATTCCAACTCCAAGATTCAATGTAGTTAGCTGAGAAAGCATCTAAAGTCAAGCTGATTTTCAAATGCCCACTCAAATGATTTTATAAACTTTAGAATTGAACTTTATGATAAAATATTTGAAAGGTTTCCCCCACACCAACATTGTGAGCCTGGATTTTAGATTAATCACAGGGAAACTAATTGCTGCTTCATTAAAAAACCTGGGATAGCAAGTTCTTTGAAAAGATTATTCTGCTGACCTGTAAAGGCATTGTATGAACTATGTGTTCTGACTTGTTTTCAATCTAAGTTTTGTATACAGATTACATTTCAAATTGCCAAGTCTGATTTGTCATTGACTGAATGAACACAGTGAACAGAGTTGAATCTATAAAATACTAGTGTTGTGCTTTTAAAAATCTTGAAATGAAAGCCACTTTGAATTTGTTGTATTCAAATAACCGTAATTGCCCTTAAACATCATTTTCCTGGTGAGTTAACTGCTTAAACCATGGGGATGATGTATGGGAAGGGATGTTTAACAATCCAATCCCATGGCTTTGATACCAAGGTTCTATCCAAAACTGAAAAGTGAAGAAACCCTCTTAACAAACTGCCCACATACTACCAATCATTTTTGAAGAGATCCAAGCAATCCTTTTAGGCTATACATCACTTTTGATAAACTTCTGCACTTTAATCACCCATAGTGTGATTTAACTTTAAAAGGGAGGACTATAGAAAAAATTTTTTGATTTCTATGGGTGAGTAAAATTTCGCCAGCTTATTCTGTGCACTGTCCATTTTCTGCCACTGCCCTACCAGAAGCACAGAAGTAGTCATGGGCAGGTGTGAAGTCATAGAGAATGATGAGGTGTGGCATGGGAAAGTGTAAGAACTATTAGAGTTTCTACTTAAAGACAGATATGCTCTGGTCCTAGCTCTAGGGAATAAGATACCAAAAAGCCCATTTTCCTGGTATTGAAAAATCATCCCAGGTAGGATAGGTTGACTTTAATTCGGGTAGATAGTTAAAGGACTCTGGGGACCCGTGATAGATTTGACAGGCCTTTGAAGCTAAAGCAGGGAACTGGCTACACAGACACACCAGAGGCAGAGAGCCAGGAGGCTGACAACACCTGAGTTTCTCAGACTCCAAAATGTCTGCGCTCCTTCTCTCTAGCTTATCTCCGGAGTCTCCTCTTGGTCTCCTCTGGGTATCTGTACTTACAGGTATGTAGCCTGTGCTCTCAGGCTTCTCAGCCTGGATGTCCATAATTACAGATGCCAAGTGCCCCATGCTCTCATTCCCAAGTGATTTTTGCACCAACACAATATCATGTTTGGGTAATGAAACCTGGGAGGAAAGTGGTGGTTGTCGGTGCTGCCAGGAGGTGAAAAAGAGCGAGTCACTCCATTTTCATTATACCTAGCCATTAACTTCAGTTAAGATCAGAGAAAAGGGAACAACAGCACCTTGGGCATTAGATCCCTGTAATTCCTAATGCTTGACTAAAAGCAACATAGGCAATGCTAAGTCAGGAGAAAGGTAAATACTGGATGAATATGTGGAGTATAGAGAAATGAGATTAAGAACCAGAGAAAGACAACCTTAAACGCTAACTCTTGAAAACTGACTATAGAACTGAAGTGTCCAAAGTGGGGAGGGATAAGGTAGAGGTAGGAACAAAGAAGCAAGGAAACAATACTGGTGGAGACCATTGGGTGGTGACCCCTGATGGAGAGGAACTTAACGTTACCAATGTTAAAAGAATACATTATTTTTTAAAAAAGAACAAGGATGCAGAATCTAAACTTAAAATACCTATAATAAAAAATAAAAACAAAACATTTTTTTGCTCAGAATTACTTATTTTTTAAGACTCATTAATAAGGTACATTTAACATGTTCACAATGGGGATGCATGTTCCACTTTGTATGGCTCTATTATTTATACTGTTCTCCATTGGGGCTGATTTATATTAAATAAATTTAATTAATGAACCTCAGCTGTGTACCCCTATCCCACTGGAGGCACATGCTGGTGTGAACATGTTAAATTAAGGGTTGTCATCCTTACTGTTCATCTGAGATTTACTGAGAGATCTAAATGATTCAGAAGAAGCCTAGTTTCCCTCTTACTTTGCTAGTGAGAGGATACCACTACTGGTTTTCTTCCACCTGGAGTGCTGTCAGGTACAGAGGTAAGGTCACCAGCTGTTTATAATAAAGCCACTTTACCTGAAGTCATAAGATTTGCTTTACATGAATGGTTCTTTTTTAACAGTTAGCCTGAAGTCCTTAATTAAAAACACCTTTCCCCTTCCTGCTATGTTAAAATGCCCCAAAGCTTGCTTCCTCGTCATCTTATTAGAGCAAGGGGAAAAAAAACATGTAAACTGATTTTTAAAATAATGTCTGGAATTAACCACTTTTCAGAAAAATCAACAAAAACCTAACAGTTAAGTGGAAATGCTGGGTCATTATTAGCAAAAGTAAAATTTTCATATGCCTCAACCCCCTTTCGCAGTTAGCTACCTCAAGTCTGAGATGTAAGAATCAAGAGCTCTGTTGCTACAGTTGTTTCTTATATTTCTTTTCAAAAAATGTTAGATTCTTTATTAATTAAAGCATTAATTTATTTGAAGTAACACTGATTTATGTCACTGTATATGATTCAGAAGAACAGTTACACCTCCTCAGATGCATTTCTTGTATTTCAATGGTCCCCAAAGTGTGGTGCTTAGACCAGCATCATTAGTCTAAAGCAAGTCTGAAATGCAAAAAAAACAAAAAAATCTTCAGACTCCATGAATGGGGCCCAGCAGTAGGTGTTTTAACAGGAACTTTAGCAATTATTAAGTATTCTGAAGTTTGAGAACCAGTTTTAGCTCAGTATTTTCAAACCAATTTTCTAATATTTCTGTATTTCATTAATTAAATTGACCATCAAAGGGTAGAGAAAATGAAGCTACCCTGAGGATATAAACAGACATCAAAGATTGACTCTCAACCCAAGTTGAACAAAAAAATGCTTTGAGGGTTTTTGAAAATTTCCAGGCCTTTTATGAAAAACCATCTGAAACAAATTGGTTAGTAGGGCAGGGGCTAATATACAGTTCTTAATGTTGGGGTGATTCTAGAGCACTGATGAGGCTGAGTATCACCGAATAAGGGAATCATAATAGTCAGACCCTCAACAGAAGCAGGACAGCCTAAGAACTAAGTAACAAAGCTAATGATCTCATGCATCTTTTCATAGACTGGGTCTGTGCCATTTTAAGCACTAAGCTAGCTTGTAGGACTTGGAAAAAGGACCTTATATTTCATTGCCTCATACTCTTCCTAATGTTTATGAACAGTTCTTATTTCTTTAAGGGCTAAATCATATATAATTATAAGGGAAATTGAGTTTTGACCCTACAGGTTTATTCCAATTTAATTTTTGAAAGAATAAATGTCTGTGCATGTAGACTATCCCACATAGGCTACATGGAAACAGTCTCCCCATATTTTCAGATGGTTCTACTAATATCTCCCTCCTGACACAGGACAGTGAAATGCAAGCTTTGAAAATGGGTTTGAATACTGAGTGACTTGAAATCTGGACTACAAAAAAAGGGTATCAGAGTCAAGGCAGTTTTAACTGTATATTATTTTACCATACAGCATAGATACAGTAATTATACAGTATATATGTACATCTATATAAACACATATGTAACTTTTATAATGAAAATTGAGAGCAAGAACAAACTAATAGTAACCTCAATTTATATTATTTTATAGCACCTTGTAATGATTAATCTTTGGCATAATTAGATTTTCTCAGTATCGGCACAGATCATGAGATCATCAGCATAGATGTTGCTATTTTTAGTTTTACTTAGATGACAAACTCAGATAAGTGAGTTATACAAAACCAAGAACTATATAGGCAATATTAATAAACAGCAACTTTAACTATGATAGTCTAGGAACTCACCCAGGAAAAAGGACATTGCTCCAGATAAAGAAAAGACCAGTAGACCAAGCATTGACCAATGACTTGCAGAGCTGTGAGAGGAGTTGGAATGACGACAGTGGGGGAGAAAGGGAGAGTAGGATGGGGGAATAAAGATACAATACAGAAGAAAGGGCCATACCTAAGGGAACAATAACTATACAAACATGACCAATGTTGTATGAAAATTAGAAAAAAAAATTATTTAAAAACACAACAAATAATATTAGAGACTTAAAGCAGCGTAGGGTAAATGAGTTATTAAGGTTTTTCACACCCTTCTGCCATTAGCATCTATGACCAGCACCTGTAGTATTGTGCCCTCCCCATGATTGTACACACCTGAGCGTGGGAAAGAAGGTAAAATAGGGTGGAGTGACCCTTGTGGGCCCCTGGTGTGCCATGCCTTGCCTGCCTGCCTGCCT
The DNA here is from genome assembly GCA_004024945.1 of Uropsilus gracilis. Taxonomy (NCBI): domain Eukaryota; kingdom Metazoa; phylum Chordata; class Mammalia; order Eulipotyphla; family Talpidae; genus Uropsilus; species Uropsilus gracilis. The sequence continues at coordinate 17,388 of PVHY01000839.1, forward strand.
GCCTACATGCTTAGCCTGCATAGAGAGAGGACTCAAGGAGAGACTCCAGTGGCTCTTTTCTTTGCTGTTTTCCCCTGGTCCCTGTTAAAAATCCTGGGACAATAATGCCAAGGAATCCAACATTCTTCAGTTGTTAGAACAGATGAGAAACCTATCCAGATTGGGATGGCTGCAAAACACAGTTATTACTTGTGCAAAGTGTAAATAGTCAAATGAATTAAAAAGCAAGATTAAAGAAGAAAAGTCAATATAATATCTATTAAAAATATAAAGCAGATTAGCTTATGATACTTGGAGAGACTACTCTTCTTTTTTAGAGTGGTTAGAAAATACTTTTAAATTCTTAACTAAGTGCTATATTGTCTTGAAGTAAGTTAAGTCTGCTCATGTCCAGAAAATTTGTTTAATATTTTTATATTGTTTTTTATAGTGGTAGGGTATGAAATTGTTTTATTTTAGAACATACCACACTTCTTTCAAATCTGAAACAGGAAATGGAAGAAAATGTTAGCAAATTTACTAATGCATACATTTATATTTAAACTAAGTAAAAATATAGGGCGATATAAAGAAAATATTTTAAAATATTTAACCTAATTATACTGTTGTTCATCATTTGTGTTCATTAACATGAACAAACCACAGGTATTACATACATCAAAGCACAGATAGACCCAATAGACACATACTACATGGTTATCCCACACAAATCTTTCACTATTAGGAAACATTTTTCTATGCACTATTCTTAATGAAAGGCCTACTTCAGTTAGAGCAATTTGAAATTTAATGATAAAATAATATAACCTGCAAGGTAATTAATGACACAGTATACATTTGCATCAGATAATTAGAGCAGTCAGTAAATAAAACTTCCCAAAGCAGGAAATAAAAACAGGTGAGGAAGATATTCTCATTCATCACCTCGCTGACTAATAAGATCCAGAATGGAGGTCAGGCACTTGCCAACACATTCCTTGGTGTGTGCAATGAAGCACACACTGTAGACAGTTCCACTAACCTAATATCCACCAGGCAAGTGCCACTTCAGAAACACTCACAGAGAGAAACAAATAATCAAATACTATGTAGCTAAAACTAACCCATTTATCAAAAAAAGACAGAATAATTATTAGGAATGCTGACATTGTATGCTGTGTGATAGAAATGAATAACGGGAACATTAGCTATATTATTTTAAATTAAGAACACACTTTAGAAAAGCCAAAAATTTAATAAGTCTCCTCTTGTTAGGTTTGAGTTATATGTAAAAATACATAAATGGTGAAGTGCTAGATTTTACAAACCACAGAGGTGATTTTTCTTCGTTAGGTTGGAAAATAAAATAGAGGGCCTCTTGCTAATAGTAATAACAAGATCAGACATCAAATTCTGACATTTTCACATTATAGAAATTGAGTTCTACCAAAATGTAATCTGGTAAAAAGGCAAAGCTTTCTTCTTAGCAGAGATGTTTTATAACTACTGTATCTTATACAGTTACTGTATCGTTGAAGCAAGCATACTACCTTAATCAGGTACTGTGCATACCACCTAGGTTTTTGTTCAATCAAATCACTACTTTTATTAAATCACAGTCATGACTAATTTACAACTTAATTTAGCAGCTCTTGAGTGTATTGTAGATAGAACAGCTAATTAATTTTTTTTTTTCTGAACAAATTTTGGGACAGAGTTTCTAGTGGAGAACATCAGTAAATTACGTGCTTTGTCTATTCTCAGTTTGCACAAATACTAAAGTCTAATTTGACTTATTGGTGTTTTGGCTCCCTATGCAAAAACTTCCCCAATTCAAAATACTGCTTGCTTTAAATTCAACCTGGTAAGTGCTTACTATCTTCCTGGCACAGACATTTGTGAATGTATAACATTAAAAAATGATATTTTGCTCTGCCAACAAGGCTATACACATGTTGGGGGGAGAGACCACGTCTGTTTTCTTTTCAAATAGAGTGAAGAGAAGTAGGCTATATTCCCTGGACCAAGCAGAGAAACTTCATTACAGGAGGAATGCAAATTCTTTTTTTTTTTAATAAATAATAGCTAAAGAAACTATCTGTAGGTAATCACCTTAATACCAGGACTATGAACAGATAATAACAATAAGTGTACATTTTTGATAATATATAGGTGTCAGCAAAGAGCAACATCCATAACCATTTTCAAAACTCGAGAGGAGAACAGAATTATTATATTACAGACTGCACATTTTGTGCCTTTTCCATCATAATTATTGTCTGGAATTTCAAAGTAAGTCAACAGTGGATGTGCAGCTATTCTAAAAGCATCCTCAAGCACTTTTTTTCCTTCTGGGCATCCTTCTACAAACACTCTCATATTTTGAGAAGGTAATTAAGAAAATAAAACTTTGCCAGACATATTTTCCTCATCTTTCTTTGAAGCTTCTACTGGTGAGAGCTTTCAAAAAAAATAGGAAAGAAGTTCCATGCCAGCTGTCCCTTATCCCCTGAACTACACTGTGAAAAAGCAGAGATTCAGAGGAAACAGCAAATATGTACAGGTTGACATCAACAGCACATCTTAAAATGTACTTATTGCAGATAAATATGAACTGTTTTCTTCCCCTAGAGGAAATTCTTTAAGATGATAAATCAACTTCACAGCTGGAAGAAAAGTGGATTTGATGAGCATACTTGATTGAGCAAAGTCATAGGATGAATTTTAGTGAATTGATCTTACTATTCATTTTGTCAGTACTTATATGAATTTCGGTAAGTGACTGCTATTAATAAGTAGGATTGAGAGTCAATAAAATATATAATAAAAAATACGTTCACAGATTGCCAGGGAAAAATAAGTGTTTCCATCAACTGTCAAATGTCACCTAGTTTCCCATATTTTAACTTATGAATATCAGAGAATATATTTGAAACAACACATTATTTTTTTACCCTAAATTTTCATGTAATTTGAAATTAAGCAAAAAGTTTTAAGATGAAATACTTTAAATGAAAAGTAAGATCTTAGAAAAAACTTGAATGCCCCAGTTAATAAATTTTTAAGAGACATAGATATGGGAGATAAGATTCAGTCCTTAATAATGTTTAGAATCAGTCCTTTATAGAATTAAAAATATTTCCACTGTATATTAAAGATAGATTTAAACAAGGAAAAATCCTCTAGTTTTTACAAAAAAGTACCAAGTAAAGTTAAATATGCTTTAAAATCATCTAATTTCTTATGCTTATAATCAAGAAACAATTAAATGATATCAGCACCGGACTGAACTTCTGCTAAGATGTAGGTCCACAACTCTATTAGATTTTGTTGGTCTTTATCTAATTTCATTATCTTTCAGGAAGCAATGAGAAGTAGCTCTTCAGGAATCTTAGAGGTTGAGTGATCATCTACTCCAGGACTTTAAACCTGGTCTTTAGTTCTTCTATGTGGGCTGTCACAGTACTGTCAGTTTTTGGAAACTGTGTAAATATATCTGTACACAGGAATGAGCACTGGGTAAGAAGAGGGTTATGCTTCATCAGACTCTGAGTTTTCGTGAACATGAAACTGCTCAAGAAAGAGGCACTCAACCTAACTTTCAGTTTACAAATAACCCTGAGAGTTTGAATGATTGCTCTAAAAACAAACAGAAAGTAGCTATAACACCAAGGGCCAGTCTCTTTATAATTCAGTGTACTAATAATTCCAGCACCATTTTTCTCAGATGGTAGCTAGGAAAAAGCTGTTAAATGTGCACTGTGTTTTTTTTTTTTTTTTGTAACAGATCTTATTTCAGGTAACAGAATATTTAGGTCAGAATTCTTTGTATAGATGCAAAGTCTGAAGATATGGAAGGTAACACAGGTGGTTTACATGAGCTAAATAAAAAATCCATGAGTCACTGAACAAACAGCAGGCTGCCTTTAAGCCAGACTCACTCCTCTCCTGTCTTAAGACCCTGCAGATATATGCTGTGCTCTTCAAGCAGACAGAGAAAGCTATGGGACCCCCAAGAAGGAAAAGAGGTCCTGAGAGGATCACATTACACAAGAAAGAACCACCTCAATTTAAGATGGTCCAGTGGTGTGTGGCTGGACTCTCCTTCTCTTATTCCCTTAGCAATCCTGCCTGGTCCCAAACACACACAGGCACAGAAGGTTTCAAGGCACAGATATATAACTTACAAATGAAAACAAAGCATGGCATTTAGCAGACCTATTAGTCAAATGATTCATTTCATGATTTCCCATTATTAATTTTAGGAAAGAAATGTCACTAAAATAAATAATAAAGAAGAAAAGTGCATTTATTCGGCCAAACCACTCTGTGCATCTTAGCATTTCTAAAATAAGATAGCTGTTTAATTTATGCTTACGTATTGTGTGTGCACAAACAGTCAAGAAGACACTCCTAGTGCTGCCATTTATGTGCAGTGTGATGTTAATCAAATGACTTAGTAATTTCTCCAATTCTTTAGTAAAATGGGGATAACCACTGTAATGACCTTATTGAGCTGTTGTGAGAAATAAACACAGCTCTATGTGTAAAGAGTCTAGAACTAAGCTTCATGTTTTATGATCATGAAATAGCTATCATCACCATCATCACCCCCACCACCATCATCAAAGGGACACATGTAATTAATTATGAATTAAGTAATTTGTAAGGAATTAAGTAATTCTTAAGGAATTAAGAAGTAGTTCAATACAAAGGTATTTGTTAACCACATGCTCAAGTTATCGTGGAAATTCAAATTGCCCCATGAGAGAATACCAGAAAGGCTGGTTAGCCTAGTTTCTTTTCAGGTCACATTCCATGGACCTGACACACACCAAAGTTCTCCATCCAGTTAGGATGAGAAGGTTGGGTGTTTTTGGGTCAGTGGGGCAGTTCCTTTCCCTCCTTAGAATGGTGGGCTAATAACCTCCACTGCTAAAATCTAAAAGTATAACTATCTTATTAGCTATACCTATACAGTCTCAGCTACACCAGCACTTTGCATGGGAAGATTTATTTAGTTCATCTGTTGTATATTGTTCAGCCACTTAACTGGAGTTAAGTATGCTCAGGAATTAGCTTCCTTGAAGTGAAAAATTTTGATGACAATATTAAAGAACAGGGTGCTCTCGTTATCTATGGTGAGACAGTATTGTAGATGCAGCATCACCATGAAATAGTGAAAATTTCAAATCATGTCTCGCTTAGATTACTCAATCGGGTGATGGTTATGTGATGATGAAGGCCTACTGTAGGTCACAGACACCTGAAAAAATATAGTTTCCAACAGAAGGACAGCAGTCAAGACACCCAATGGTGTCAATAACAGACATGATGCAAGTAATTATCCACTGCGGTTTGTTAGACCACAATCTTGAATATTTCAACTTGAAATTTGTTGTTGAAAATAAAACACTTTACCTTTTTAAATTCAGCAATGCCCAAGGTATTCCAGAAGGGGTCTGAAACGCAGGAAGCAGTTTTATTCCCAGCTCCACTGCTTTCTTTCGGAATATCTGAAAAGTTAAACAGTTAAGTAAGCTATTGTAAACAAAACTATAGACTTTTCAACATCAAAATTTTCTCTCAAAAGGTAAGTTTATCAAATTAATTACCTGGGAAATTTAGACTATCCCAGGGGTTGTTGTCCTACCAGGTATATTTTTAAGAAATTGGCTTTCATATTAGGATCATGTGAGGAGATTTGAATACTGATATCTGATTTGCACTGCTGAGATTCTAGTTTCTAGGATTTAGAGAGACCAGACTAGAATCTTATTTTAATTTTACTTTGGAGGTATCTTCTATTTATTTGCATGATTTTTTAATTGAGGTCATGTTGGTTTACATCATTGTATTTTGGTAATACAGTATTCCCGCCTCCAAAAGGTGTTAGCACAGTGCCCCCAACAGCAAAGCAGCTAGTCCACCAGCTTAGTCCACTGAATTCCCTACCCATTTTGTCCTCACACCTCCCACTCCTTTCCTCCTCTGATTCCTCAGTTCTATAATCAATTTTCAAGGGTAGCTTTTTAGGTTTGGCTTTATCTGTCTTTTTGTTTAGTTTCTCTATATTCCACTTTAAGGCGACACTTTCTGATATTTATCTTTCTCTTTCTGATGCACTTCCTTTTATCATAATCCTTTCCAGCACTGTCCATGTTGCCACAAATAGCATGAGCTTTTCAGATCAGAATTTTTAAAAGTACCATAGATGTCAGGTGATTCCCATATGCAAGAGTCCAGGGGAAAACCACTTTTGTTGGTAGAGAAGTCCCAGACTGAGAATCAGGAGATCAGGTCCTGATTCTGCACTACTGATTTACCAGAGAACAGAGAAAGGAGAAGTGTTAAAAGGACACATTAGTCTAAGTAATCGTATGTCTTCTTAGTTCTTTGTAGTTTCAATTGTCTTTGATGTTAAGTGTGAATGATGTGGAAGACACAGAATCTAGTAAGAATATGCACACATAAATATTTAGGGCAGAGATAAAATGAGAGTTGGAGATAAAAACCACACAGTAAGATGTACAGTGGAAATATAAATAAATCCTCATTTAGATGAGGATTGAATACACATGTTAGAAGGACAAATACAACTGAGAGATTGGAGTGATGAGTGGGAATGAAAGTGAGTCCTGAAGGTATTCGTGCAAACACAGAGACTGATGGGGGCCCACAGAAGAAGCAGAACAGGTAGGCTTGCAAGACAGAAAAAGAAGATTGGCAAGTAAGGTTGTATATGTACAGTATGGGCCCATATCATGGAGTTGTAAGTGCAAGCCTAAGAAGTTTATTTTGTTAAAATGGAAAACTTGTCAGTTGAGCAGAACTGTACTTCCAGATGAATTAGATGATAGTCACTCAATCTCAGTTCCCCCCAAAAGCTCTGAGTTAACTGACTCACTGAAAGGACTGTTATAGCTTCCCATGGTACAGCTGTGGTGGCGAGAGTGAGCCATATTCCTGGTGCATATCACACTGTATGACTGAGCCTGCTGGGAAGGTATTATTTCTTTCTGCCTGTTGTTCAAATGAGGGAGATGTAATATAGGTTGGGGAGTCCTGAAAAGCATGGAGAACAGAAGCAAAGTCCTCTTCCAGACTATGGGGAGATGTATATTAAAGCCACTGTCAAAATAGTTATGTATGTCTCAGGAGGGAAAGGTTCCAGACCATAATTCCTGCTCTGTGATCGGAGCCTGCACATTGAGAAATTCAGTTACTTAGGTTCCAAGACTGAGACTAACAACAATCCAGTTATACAAATGTACACCTATTCCTGAATCTCTACTCTTGGACACTAACTGTCATTTAGCAATATAAAGTCAGTAATGAATTTTACTGTAAAAATTTGACGGTCAATTTATATAAACTAACATTTTTGGTTTGTAAAAAAAGACACAAATTTATAGTGTATAGAAAGCACTAAAAAATAGAGGTGCAATTTCCTCCCACAAATTATTAATTCTCTTTAATGTGAAAAATTTCCTATTCCAACAACTAAAGGTACAAAGAGAGGAGAAAGAAGAAAAAACAAACAAAAAAAAACAACACAAAAAACAGACCAGAAGGTTCATATGGTCTTCCTTGCTTTGCCCAACCCTAGAGAATTCAAGCGCTCTTCTGTTGTAAGGAATTATCCAATCACGGCTCAGCCATCTGTCAACATTGTTTTCACTCAACTTTTTAAACTTAATTATTTCATTTTCAAGAAACTTACATAAGATGTTAAGTCAAACCATGCAATTAAAACACCATAATAAATATTATAACCACAGTATGGGAGTTAAAGCTTGGGCTTTGAAAACACAGTGCCTGTTTTTGAATCTCAGCTCTATTTCCTCAAATTGGCTAATCTGGAGCACATAGTTTACTCTCCCTGGGTCTAAACTTCCTCATCTATACAATGGGAGAAATAATAGTGTTGACTATTTTAAATGTTGTGGAAAGCAATGAACGCAGTATTCTACTTAAAGACCTAAGGACACAAGTGTTCACTTTAAAAGGATAGCTGTAGTTTTTTATGATGGTAATGTATATGCATGTTTATGTTTGTGTGCGTGTCTTCCCATCCCCAATACATACACATATTATTAACCATGAACATCAATTCTCATGAGTTAAGCTCTCTGTCCTTATCACCAGTCTCTATTACCATTCAACTTCCATTCTAGCTCAAGTTCTGTGCTTCTACTTGAGTGTTCATATCACACTTTGAGAGTTACACTGTCTTTTGAAAATTTGCATGTCCAAGATGAAATCAATCACTTAGTGTCCCAAGTCAACTGTCCCAGTTCCATCAGTGACACTCCTGTTTTGCTAGTCCCTGGGGTTCAAGAGTGCAGACATTTTGACTTTGATTTATTGTTGTTTAGTCATCAAATAATATTAGTTTCCCTGAAATTCCTAACGTACAAGCCCTTTCCATGACATTTTCATTTGGGTACAATCAATGCTCTGCTGAAAAAGAAAGTCTTCCTACCTAGACTTCCATTCTCCAGTTTTTCCCTCCTGTCTTCATTTACCTGTATCCATATAATAAATTGTTTTTTTTAATCACACAATGTTCTTGTTCAACAAATTATAATGATTTCCTGTGTTGTCTAAAATATCAGTTCAAAACTGACCAACTGATTTATCAGTGGCCTCTATGAATCAAACCAATCTATTGGTCTCAAAGACCACTCAGACTCCAGTGTGAGTCTTCATGATCTCAGGCACTTATTTAAGTCAGTCTGCTTCAGTATCTTTTATTCCCGTTTGTTTATACCTGGCAATACTGAGTATGATATACTTATAAAACTTGTATAGTTGAGATATAACATTAAGTTTAAGGTGATTAAAGTGATGATTTGAAACATACATTGGTGAAATTACTGTCATCATAAGTTTAGTTAAAAACCCCCATCTTTATGAATAATGACTTTTCTTCTTTTTACTTTGTGGTGTACCTTAACATATTTATTTATAATGTTCTCTCATCTCAAAATACCCATTTCTGCTCTCTTTTGTCCAATACAAATTAACCATTTCTTCAAACTCTGGTCAAATCTTAATTCCAGGTAAAATATTTATTTCCCATGTGAAGTCCTATATCAACAACTGGCATCATACAATATAGCATTTGATTATGAAACTAACATATGTACCTCTAAATGTTTTCTTGTGTGTGTGTTTTGATATTCTCTTGAATATTCTTTTCTTCCTACAAGTAAAGAAAAAGATGTCCATTTCTCTTTCTGATATATATATATATATCTTTATTTCAATCCAGATGAGGGAGTTTTATACTTAAATTTACTGCTATAACTACAGAATTCCTAAGAGTAGCAGGTGGGAAGATACATATATTCTCAATTAACAGATAGGAAACTTAGCTTTCCGCATATCAGGCATTGCCCTTGCTGTCTCTAGCTTGCAAAGTTCTTTGTAGCTTTTTGCATGCCTTGTTCATTTTTAACTTCAAGATCTAAGAAAGTATCCCTTTTTACAGGTTTTTTTTCTTTTTTATTATTTTACTACTGAAAGTTCAAATCTATCCTTCACCACACAACTGGCTCCTTTTAGCCAGTAAACCCACCCTTCCTCCTCCCACCCCCACCCATTCTCTTCTGGTAGCTACTAATTTGGTTTTATAGTCTAAAGGCTTATTTTATTGTATTTAGTTCAATCATTCATTTGGATTATTAATGGTTTTTCTATAAACCAAATATGAATGAAATCATATTTGTCTTTCCTCATCTGACTTACTTCTCTAAGTAACATCATTTAGGTCTATTTGTGTTGTACAAATGGCAGGGTTTTCTTTTTTATTGCTAAGTAGTAGTCCACTGGATAAATACACATCACATCTTTATTCTATCATCTCTTGATGGACACTGAGGCTGCTTCCAAATCTTGCCTATTATAATTCTGCAATAAACATGGTGGTACATGTATCTCTCCAATTAGTGTTTTGTATTTTTTTTGGTAAATACCAGAAGTGGGATAACTGAGTCATATTGAATTTCCATTTATATTTTTGATTGTTTTCATAATAGTTGTACCAATTTACATTTCTACCAGCAATTTACAAAGGTTTCAGGGAGATATTTTTAAACAACCCCAAAAGAAGTTGGTTATTCTCACTTATTATTTATTATATCACCTTGTTTATTTCTGTCCTACTGTCACATCCTAATTATTTATTTGCATATGTAATTACTGCTTGTCAACTGCACTAGATGTGGGTAAACTTCATGAGGACAAAGACTTTTATTTGTTGTTGTCTATAAACAGATAAATGTATACACTTAGTTTTCATAAAAGTAGTTATGAAAATGGTTCACTTAATAAGTGGTTCACTTAATAAGTGAATGAATCAAAAATTAATAAACATACATGGGACACTATCATGAGAAACTGCTTTTCTAGCATTTGCAAAGTGCTCTCTCTATTCCACTAATTTCTATTGTCTTCAAATAACTATGTCAAGTATTCCGGAGTCTCAATCTTGGGCACTGATACAAAATAGTTTTGGATGAAACCAGGGATTAACCTACTGATACTTAAATGAAATTATATGTGAGCTGAATGAATTTTGATTTTTAATGTTTGATGTGTTAACTTGATGAGAGAGAAGTTATATGAAAAAGGACTCAATCTTAAAGAGAACATCTTTTTTACCTAAACTGGTGAGTATGCAACAAAATCCCAACCTACCTTATAAAATTAATATTGTTAAAAGAATAAGGAGAAAAGTCACAAATCATTCTAATGGGCAGTTAAGTTTTAATCAGCATATCTGGGATAATGTGCTGAAAAGCTAATGACCACAAAGAGCATACTAAATGGCACTAGAGTGGACAGCATGATGGCGTGAGGACGGGAACTCAGGGCCAGGACTTCGATCCTAGGACTAGCTCCCTGCAGCTTCAGTATGAGACCTGGGCACATCACTGAACTTTTCTGGTTCTCAGTTTTTCTGGAGAAATGTGAGAGCAGGGCTGTCATTTCTACTTTTGATTTATCAATGGAAAACTTCAAACAGATCACTAAGCTAGTATAAAATTTTACCAGTAAAATTATCTTTTCTTATAGAGAAAGTATTAACTTGCTACCCAATTCTTAGTCAATCTTGGTTTCCAGCATTTGTTGGTACTTGTATTTGTAAGGGAGAATTTTACAAAGGGGGCACAATGAAAAATTAAGAGTTAATAAAATGTAATATATCTGATTACAGAAAACATTTTTTTTTTTTTTGAGACTAGGTCTTGCTATATTGCCCGGGGTAGTCCCAACCCTGCAGACTCAAGCAATCCCCAGCCTCAGCCTCCCAAAGTAGCTGGGATTACAGGCACCTGCTACTGTGCCTGCTGCTTTTTCGAGATCAGGTCTCACTATGTTGCCTGGGGCAGTCTCGAACCCATGAACTCAAGTGATTCCAGACCTCTTGCCTCCCAGCACTTGGACTACAGGTACGTGCCACCAGGCCCGGTTACAGAAAACATTTTTTAAAGAAATGATCATAAGATAATATTTTCTTCAATTCACCCCAATCAGTTTACATCCCAATAGGAATCTTCAAAGAATCCTGTATTAGAGATTCTGATTAAATTCATAGCAAAAATCAAAATTATGCTGAAGGTTAGTAGAATATGATGTAAAACAATTTTTCAGGCATGTAACTAGCAAACTAGCAAATAATACTTTACATGGTATCAAGTTAAGAATTTTAAGATAACAAAATCATATCTTTTCATTACACTATTACAGTATTATTTTGATCACTTTTGATAGCTTTTGATCACTGCTAAAAACACCAGATTTTAGAATCTATCAAAAATATTTTTCTTTTCACTTTACCCTTCAGATTGGGTTAGACAAGGTTGTATAAAAGGGATATAGCTTTCTTTGCCCTTCTAGCTTGTAGATCCCTGAAGAATATTCACATAGAGGAAGAAAAGGGGAAATATGTAAGAACAAACTGTGAAAAGAATCAGTTTCAGCTCACAAATACTTCAGTTTGAAATACAATCAATATCAAAGCCTTCTTCAAATGTTCATGATGAAAAAGACCAAATACAAATTCCCTATTAGTATAAGCAGAATTTACCTATTAGTCATTTTTTGCTACATACAGCTTTCAACACAAGCTGCCATAGATATGATAAATATTTCTGGTTTAAGATAACTGAAATAACCCATATATCAATAGCTGAGTTGATTAAATTGCACATAATATGGGCCAAATTTAATCACTTACCCAGTAAGTATTTATTGAGCTACCCTGGCCTTTCAATGTTGAGTGGAACCTCGAAAGGTTTAAGTATTTGAATAAAGATATATAAAAACAGTTAATCCAGAAGAAATATGGAGATGGGACATCAAATGTCATTTAGTCCCATATTCTGGAAAACAGATAAGGAAACAGATTCTGAGGGGCCCTAATCTACAAGTAAGATGGTTTGGTGACAGTTATCAACAGATTCAGAGAAAATATTCCTGGGAATCACTCATGTGCATGTGTACACATATCTTTTGCTGCCTTGTCTCTGTCTGCCCAGTCTCTCTCAAGTTAATCAAGAGCAAAAGCTGACGTTTTTTCTTAAATTAAAAAACTTGTATTTATCAAATTGCATAGTGAATTTCTTTTACTTTATAAATTTAATTAGAGAAATACTTTTGTTGATTGTTTTGTTTAACTTCGCTGTGATTTAGTACAACTCAATTTTTACTAGCCTCTAGGCAATAAGAGAATGGTTTTCATTTGTCTGAAAAATTAAAACACTAAGATCTCCCCAACTTGTTTATTCAAAATAAAAAAAATATGCAAGCTAACTTGCTAGTAACCATGGGTCATAACCCAGAAGACTTGAGTTCCAACTGTATGAAAGCACAAAGTTGAAAGGGAAGAACTAATAAGTATAATTAAAAATTTAAATGTGAAATGCTCTAGTGAATAGGTATTTCAAACTTATCTAGTTTTTTTAAAGATGTTTGTCCTCATGAAAAAATTAATAGCTAGTGAAATTTTTTAGAAAGTTAGGTTTTTATACTATCCCTTAGTCAAAATGAATAGATGCTGATAAATGAATTCATAAAAAGTGTATCCTGACACTGATTTTTTTCCTGAGGGCTGAGGGGTAGATCTTATAAAATTAGGACAAGATGAAAAATGGGAGGAGTACTGGAGAGAATTTCAGGTTGTTTTTCAAGACAGACATGTCACCACTATCCTCGTGGGCAAATCAGCAATGCTGAGCATAAACCAGAGCCAAGAGTGCACAATAAGCAGGAATTAGGAGGCCTGAGTTTTGGTTCCATGTCTCTCACTGTTAAGTCATGCCACAATGAAAGTGTGTCACCTCACTTCTCTAATTTTCTCCTTTGTAAAATGAGGGCATTACACATGGAACTTTGAGATACTTTTCTGCTCTATGGGATCGGTTTTTAAGACTTAAAAGGCACATAGGCGTCCCACTGTGGTAAGGACTATCAGAGAGATACACAAGAAAAAATAAAATCCCTGATCTCAAGGAGCTTACAACCAGGAAGGCAAGTCAGCCATTCAAGACTAATGAATGTTAACCATACCATCATAATACAATACAAATTAACATAATAAATTGAGTGATATTGGCTGTTACTATAGGAATAAAGCCAACAAAAAAGAGGTTGAGTTTTATCCTAGTTAAAACTGGAGAGGTGGCACTTATGTGGGTGAAGGTGTCTGTTTATTTGGGTGTTGTTATAAACATATTTGTGAACATTCTAGATTAACAATACAGATACAAGTCCAGTAAAGAAGGAGCCTGATGTTAAGTAGGGCAGAGAGCTAGATCAGTAGGGTCTAGTAAATGGTAAGAAAGAACAAGTTAAATAAAATAAGCTAGAGTAGTCTTAAATATCAGGGAGAGAATTAAAGGAAACTTAGAAAAGTACATGAGATATCTCCAGGAAGCCTCAATGTTTATAACCTTAATGCTTCCCACTCAACAAGTAGAAGGATACTCAGATCATTGGGGAACTAATAGGACATGGAGACAAGTCATAGTCAGTGACTATGGTGCTCTCTTGAATTGTAAGGGACAAAGATTAATCACCAAGAATAAACCACATAGAGGCTCTCTGATAGAGAAAAGTATCAAGAAAGAATACATTTGTTCTAGAGGAAAATGGGCCAGAAGGGACCTAGGAAAAAGGAAATGATAAGATAGAAAGTTACATATTCCTCTTCTAATATGTATCTAGTATGGAAATTAAAAATATACAGAAAAGGAGAAGAATGCAAATGACTATATCTTTCTCATGCTCAGAATTATCTCTAGGTATATCATGCATTGTTATCTTAGATGGTCTAACTCCTGAAATATGTGGCCAAGAACAATATATAAGTGAGTGATGGCCCAAGTCACGATAAAATGTTTCATGTGGTTGTTAAGCTGCTCATTATCTCAACTGGGTTAAGATACCAGAATGTTTTGAAAAAAAAAAAATCAAGTTATCAACATGTTTTGAAAAAATATATTACTAATAATACTTAATATTAGATATGTATACCAAATAGTTTCTCGACACATAAAAAAAGGATTTGAAAAATGCCTGCTAGAGAGACAATTATGAAAGTGTAGATCTATCTGTTATGACTGCTAAAAGTTTGTGGATGCCAACATACAAGTGTCAACACAGGCAGTGCTTCACTAGTTACTATCTCTTTAATATTACCTTTGCAGTCAAAATTCATTTGAAATATATGAAACTTAGACTTGGAAGCATTTGTTCAAAAGAAAAATGAGAGGAAAATGACAATCTCATCTATGCAAGTAATATTGCGATTTCTTGGCATTTTTGAATTATGAGGCCCTTCTCTGCTAGTGAATATTTCCAGATACCGAGTCTTACCTCTAAAGAGCATGGAGATATTTATGTTTAACCTTTATATTTGTATCAGTTTTAAAAACACACTTATCTGTTCTTTTGTGTTAGTGAAATATCAGGATCCTGTCTTTTTGACTCAACATTAGTATAACATGCATGTCAATTACTAGTGTAACATGCAGTCAGAGATAAGAGATAAAGATTCCCATCTCTAACCAAATGGTCAGAATTATTGTGAATGCTGCTCACTTGAGCTCCCCTGTGCCTCAGTTTCCAAATATGTGAGTGGGGAATCATTCTCCCAAATTACAAGATGCTTAATGTGATTAAATGCACAAGTGCTTTTTAAAGAGCAATAACAGCTATTATCATCAATGCTCTTCCTTATAAGACAGTGGTTCCCTTGGGAATAATTTAAGAATATGACTTTTCCCCATACACTAAATGGTCCAAAAACTGCTAAGCTTTAATGTCTGCTTACCGTTACTGTTATTAGCTATCAGTTTATTACAGTCTTGTTACTCTACAACTGTATTTTTCTCTTTTTAAGTTGTTGACTAATTTTCCAAAGTTTTCAGCATGAGTGTCAGAGGAGAAGATAAAAGTCTCCTCCATGTCTGTCTTAGAGTAAAGGACTTGGGCTGTAGGAAATATACCCTTTTTACATCAGATGACTCAATAACTTTGCAAATACAAAAAAGCAATGAATTAGTATATTACTTAGCAGCAATATTTTGCAAATTTACAGAGTAAACTGAATACCTATCTCCTTATGTCTAGGTTTTGTTTGCTTTTTTTTTTATTAATAGAGAAGGCAGATTTATTGAAATACACTGCTAGGAGTACCGAGGAAGATAGGAAGGGTCAGCTGTCTTTGTTCGCTAATTTCTAAAAGCAAAATGTAATCTACTCTATTTTCATGCTTTTTCAGCAATTATAAATCTACCTGTTGTGTGCTAATCCCATAAAATTGGTGGTCTTTGGTTTCTATATAGCCCTGTTTTGCTATATATTATATATTGATATTTCTAAATTGCCTTTGGACACAGAGTTCATGAATTCATTGTCAGCTGATGGATGGACATTTTAAGATATCAAGTGGTGATGTCACTGGACAAAAACTGGCAGCGATGCTATTTTTGTGTTTCACTTGTGTCCCACTATGCAAGCTAAATCTCTCTTAACCCCAGTTTCCTTATTTATAAAATGGAGAACTATACTTTTGTACCTTAGAACTCAGAGAAGATCTTTAGCCTAATCTTTTTTCCCCATGCCAATTAAATATTTAATTATTATTATATAACATTCATTACTGAAAAAGTCATAAAAGTAGACAAATGTACAAAATTACAAAAAAACCCATTAACCTTGTCTACTCAGACATAATAATTAACATCCAAAGTGTTTATCCTTCTAAGTGGCATTGACCGCATTTTTTGAAAAAAAATGGCATCATTCCATATTTTGATGTTTTTAATCCATCCCTCTCAACTTAATCTGCATTAAATATATCAGAGGTCAGTAAACATTTCCTGTTAGACAATAAGCATTTTCAGGTTTGACAGATATACCCTTTACATCTCTTGGCTTGTTATTTTTTCCCTTTTCAATCTTTTAAATGTAAATACCATTCTTAACTCTATTAGTATAATGCTCAAGTCTCAGGCTGAATTTGACTAGAGGGCAGTAGGTTGCTGACTCTTGTTTTATATTAATGGATATATTTCTGTAGCATCTCTTAAAAAACAGCTGAAGTCTACCAGGGTATGGATATGCCAGAACTTGGCCAGCATCCCATTACTGATATTCAGCTTCCCACTGTCATATTACAAACAACAAGGAAATGGATAGACCTGTGTACACTTATTTGTATACATGGCTGTTTATTCAGGTTAAATGTTTTAAAGTGGAGTTCCTGGTGCAAGGGTAGTCACTCATTCATTCACTTACTAATCGTAGTAGTGGGGTTGGAGCACCCACAGGACAAAATGTAAAAGGTGTGTCCTTCTAACAACCCCTGGACTATGTTACTTTGACTGAAGGAATCTGAAAATTTTTTCATTTACATTAAGAGGTTTTAAAATATCCTCATCTATTCTTTTTCAGGACATCACATCTGTTTTCAATAGATCAGTGTTAAACTCAGAGTATAGTACTATAAATATTCAATGAAGCAGTGCTTTATTTAATAATCATCATCATCATCAGAATATCAAATGTCACATAACTCAATATTTTTCTCATTACAAGAGTTTCAAAAATATAAAATCGAATAATGCAAGGGGGGCATTTCCTCTTTAAAAGGCAAACATAAAGAAAAGTCTGAAACATAATTTGTCTTGTCCATTGTGGTCACTCTTTCACTATCTAGATGCTTTTCAAAGCTATTACACACATGTACAGACTTCAAAATAGTTTAAACTTTTTAAATTATAAACTTTCAAAAAGGAACCCCTCCTATAATTCTGACCTTTTAAAAATGTCAATTCATTATTTCAACAAATATTTATTGAGTGCTTATGCATTACATGCCAAGTTGTACAAGGCACTTGGAATACTTAAGTAAACAAGACAGCTGTGGTCAATGACTCATAATAACACTTGTTTTTGAAGTGTGACACTGGAAGTCATCCACAGAGCAATATTTTATGATGCAAAGGAAAGAATCAAGTAGCATCTTATATTTCTTCTCCAAAAAGAAAATGAAGATGAACATAACATTGTTGAGTACTGCATAAAGTAAACAAGCAAATCCTTGCTAACAGTCTGACCATGTAAAACTAGCAAATGTGTCAGAGATATAGAAAAACAAATGTATGAAAATCTTAAGTTCAAATTTAGACAAAAGGAGTATTTCCCCAACATGATTCATGTATTGAGATGCATCCTTTTATTCTGTAACTGGTCAAAATCCTAAGGTTATTATTCAGACATGAATCCTGATAGGTACCTAAGGAACTGCTCTAGTAAGTCTGTTCAAAGGAAGCAGCTGTAATAAAAACATTGGGACAGTAACATCACATGTTTAAAAAATAAGACTCAGATACAGAAAAGATAAAGGAGGTCACTTAAATGTGGAACATAAAAAGTCAAAAATCATAGAAACAGTATAATGGTGGTAGCCAGAGGCTGAAGTGGAAATGGTGGTGAGAGCCTGTGGGGAAATGTTGGTCAAAGAGCAAATATGTGCATTTTTCGGATGAAAACTGCTAGGGATCTAATGTACAGTATGGTGATTGTAGTTAACAATACTGTGTATTTGAAGTTGTTAAGAGAGTAAATCTTACATGCTCTTTCTACTAAAAAGAAATCATAGTTAGCTGGGCACAGTGGTGCATGCCTATAAGCAGCAGCCTAGGAAGCCATGGCGGAGACTAGGGATCGCAGTTTGAGTCCTGCTTGGGGCAACGTAGTGAGACCTAGTTCCAAAAAACATCTGGGTGTGGTGGCGCATGCCTGTAATCCCAGCTACCTGGGAAGCTGAGGTTGGGGACTGCTTGAGTCTGTGGTACCCTGGGCAACGCGAGCTTGTGGTTCTATGGGCAAAAATAGTGAGACCTAGCCTCAAAAAAAAGAAAGAAAGAAATAGTAATTATACCAGGTGATGGATGTGTTAACTAGCATGGCTGTGGTAATTATTTTGCTATATGTAAGTGTATCATATCAACATTCTACACCTTAAACTTGCACAATGTTTCATGTCAATTATATCTCAAGAAAGTTAAAAAGCAAACAAAACTGACTTAAAAACTCTAAGATAAAAAGATAAAAAAAAACTCTGAGATAAGAGAAAGCACAGCAGAGGAGGATAAAGGGGGGTACAGCCGTGTTAACAGTATGAGCATATAGCAACCCAAGTATGATTGTGCAGTTGAAGGGCCAGGCAAGAATCATAGTGTGAAAAAATAAGTCAAAAGCTCTTTTAACATGAAACAACAACATGCTAGATATAAGTATTAAATATAGAAAAAATATAAAAAAATTGATATAAATGCTGAAAATTTAACTTCAGCTGAAAATTTGTCAATAAGATAGAATAAAAGGAGGTTACAGTGAATTCTGGTCTCAATTTTAGTCACTACAAGGACATTAGACTTCAAAAGACTCTAAGAATGTTCATTATATATCAAAATAATGATAGAAATTTGTGTCACATATTTAGGGACTACAAGAGGAACTACAGTTCTCTAGGGACACAAGAGAGCTCTTCTGTTTATTTAGTTGGAGTTATCCTGAATACAAATGAATCCCAAATAATTTATTTAACTTACTTAGTCAAATAATTTCTGATACACTGGCAGATATTAGGAAAGGAGTTTCATTATGATACCCAATAGAGAAAATGCTTTCCTCAACTTTTTATTTAGCAAAATCAGGACATGGTTTACTAACATCAAATCTGGAAGTCTATTTCCTTAACTGATTTTTTTTAATAAAAGAATTTTGTTAATTTCAAAAGTATGGTATCAGCTCAGTGGTTCTCAAAAGTTTGTTCCTCAGACCAGCAGTATTACCATCACCAGAGAACTTCTGGAAATGCAAATGATCAGAAATCCCAAGAGTGGAATCCATAAATGTGTGTTTTAATGTTTCCTGGAGATTCTGGTCTATACCACACTTTGATAAGCACTGAACTAGACAGACCTGGGTAACTCAATATGAATGGAAAGTGAATTGATTGAAAGCAATACCCGAATCAAAATATTTATATAATACTAAAAGTATTGTACTCTTTCACAATGAACCGTGAGAAAATCTTTAATAATCTTTAAGTTTAGCAAATAAAACAAAGGTACTAAGGTCATGTGATGCTGAATCTGTAGTTTAATAGCCAGCTCTCCATTTGCTGTTTGTGTGGTATTTAAAAGCAAATAGGACAGCCAATTCCTAAGCGAACGGCAGTCATCACTGCATAATTTTGGTCTTAAATGCTTGCTACTGTGGTTTTGGAGCTCATTTTACTGTTCAGTCATGTCTCTAAGTCACTTAATAGCATTAAATTGGAAAGATATGATCAAATTTATGAGGCCAAGAACAAACCTCCTGTGAGTACTTTATACCATATTGAGAATCTAATTATTGGTTCACAGTACAACACTTATTAGTTTTTTCTTTCATACAGACACTTGCAAATCAGAAGAGTATTCTGTTTTAAGGGACCATTTATATGTAAAGTATCTCTTGTATGTACTTATTTGTGGTAGTTCAAAGGTAAAATAACTTTTAGCATAGAATTAGTCATACGATGTTGAACACATTTTTTTAAAAAAAATTATTTTCCAACAGTGAGTTATGCTCACTCTGTAGATCTGAAGTTATGCTCATACTGTAGATCTGAAATAATGTAACTGAGAAACATCTGCAAAATGAATAATGAAATATTAATGGTGTGAAGTTTTAAGGTATAACATTCTGAAGATATATTTTTGAACTTTTTCATTAAAGTTCTTAATAAGGAAATAAACAAAAATTAAGTGGAAACTAGTGGGTATACGTAAACATTTCTTGACATCTAGACACCTTGGGAAAAATTTCAAATACTTAAACATTTTTAAAAGTTGCCTAAGGCCTTCCCACTTCCCCATTTATTTATCAATGACTGACCAGAATCCAGAAACGGGGCAGAAGGGAATCAATATATTGGATCTGTGCTGGTTGAATAACTTTTTATATTTGAAAATGTACTAAGAAATGCAAATGTAAAGAAACTTTATTTAAATAAAGTAATTCATAGTCTAGAGCTAACTATAATCATGGACCACAGGAATTTCAGCAATATTGACCTGAAATTTAAATATTTTGAGGCAACTCCCTTATATCCCATAAATCCATCCCTTTCTACTCCCCCCCTTTTCTCTCTTGCTTCCCTTCATTCCTAAATATTCTCTTTTATAGTTTTTGCAAAAAATACACATTTATACTTTGAACTGATAAAAATCTCAAGATATAAAAAACATTAAAAAAAACATAAAAAAAAATTCCAAGTTACCTCTAACATGCTAACTATATTTGATAGTGAATGCTCAGACATAAAATATAAAATCTCAACAATATACTTTGTTTATATTACTGTTTTTATTAAGCTACTTAAATGGTATGGCAACCTTGACAAAAACATAATTATTTAGAACACCCAAATTCAGGGATGCCAGGAATGAGGATGCTTAAATAGGCTTTTAGTTATATAGTTTCCCAAAGACTGAACTGCATAAATAATTTCAGCCAAGTGACTACTGCTGATGCTCACATAATATTCATATTCCAGTGATTCTTCTACAAGTCTGTTTCTACTATGTCACCCACTTCTTCCAACAAGCTTCTGAAGTGGGAAAGGTTATCACCCCTAGCTATGTTCACACGAATCAAGTATAAAACTGAGCTGGCAACTGAATGTCACAGTTTGGTGCCAGTGTCCCTGATCTTGACACCCTGTTCCCTGCTGTTGAAACCAAGTTTCAGACAGTCTTGAAGGAAAGTAAAGTTGCAAAATAAAATAATAATGACTCACTGAAAGAATAGCTTTATATCTTCTACACATTATATGTTATATCACACTGTATATAGAATCCTTATGACTTGAAAATTTCCTAAGAATGGTAAATAAAAACTGTTGCAAATCTGTTTCAGAGAATAAAAAGACAAATACTATACATATAGATGTATATATATCAAAAATACTTATTCAACTAGCACTTTAAGAAAGAACATTTACATATTCTTTATATATGAATTAAACTTATACCTGAAATACAATCTCTAATTTATACACATCTAGCTAAATCAATAGTCCTTTAGAGAAAGAGATACAAAGTAGACCCCAAGATCTAATATTGTACCACATTAGAGTTTCCCTCTGGTTACTTTTTAAAAATTATTCATTTATTTACTTAAAATCTAAAGCACACAAAAATACTCTCCAGCCCAAAACACACATCCAAAATGTACACACCCCTGAGCAATTGACACATCCAAGTAACTGCCATCTACATCAAGAAACAAGATTTGCCAGCCATTTGAGAAGTCTCCATGTGCCCTGACCCAACCACAGTTCCTTCCCTCTCCCTAAAAGTAACCAATACTAGCATTTAATTTCTTCTCTTTATTTCTATGTGCATATCCTGAGGCACTATAGATCATCTCATCTACTTTTAAGAAAGAAATTTAGATGTTTGAGTCTCTTTTAAACCAGAACTCTCTCTTCCTTTTCTTTTTTCCCTTATAATTTATCTAGACAAATTTGGGTCATGTGAGCTATAGGAGCCACATTTTGAATATGTGTAGTACAGTTTGATATATTTTTCTTTCTGTATTGTAAGTTATTCAGACTTGATCCCCTTGGCAGGACTTTAGGTGATACGTTCTTTTATCAGGAGCCACATATGTGATTTGCTTTCCTTTTGGGAAGTTAGCAGCAGTTGATGATCATGGCCTCTATCCAGTAATTCATTGGAGCTTACATAAATCATGACTTTCTACTTTTATCATTCCACTTGCACTCATTAGCAGAAATAATTTTATTAATGACTCCTTGGCTTATCTACTACTTGGTAACCAGTGATACAATTCACATAGAAAAAGTCAAACTCCTGGCTTTTTTTGTCAATTTGCAAGGGAATAAATTATTTTCCTGTCATTCTTTGAAGGTGACCAAATGTTTTTGCTTTTGGTATCACTTGTAATTTATCAACTTCAACATTCCTAATGGGTTTTAATCTGTTATACTTTTTATTTTTACCAAAACTCAATATTCTATCTTTTGTCAGCAGGAACTTCATTTGAGCTAGCACTAGAGTCTTTCTGACATAACTATGGTAGTTTTGTTGGCTCTTTTGCTAATTGATGGATGTTTCAGACTGATGTTTTACATTTCTATTTCTGTTATTTCCCCAAGAACCATAGTTTGTAAGAAATAGGAATTTAAGACCTCTTCTGGACACTAAGGATGCTCATGATTAGTGCATTTCACTATTGTTGTAGGTCTTTCCAGGAGAGACACACATACACATGTTATGGATACATACACATACACATGTACATGACTATATATTTTAAAAAGCAAATATCTCATAATGCCATCCTTTTACTTTCAATTCAAATTTTGAACTACAATATTTTACTTTCGAATCATACCCACTTAAGATATACATATCAGGGGTTTCAGTATAGCCATACTAATGGAATTACCACAGTAGATTTTTTCTAGAACATTTTTACAAATGACTTACCTATTTAAAATTTGGTGATATCACTTAGAAATACAATTTTAAGAGTTTCAGATTACTATGAAAGGTTTATAGCTAAGTAGTTAATATTCTGAAACTAAAAGCACAGTCAATGTTTTAGAATAATGAGAATGTAAAATAAAAGGAAATGTTGTTGGATTTTTATTACACCTCTAGGTCTCTCAGAACATTTTTAAAAATCAAAAAGGATTTCAAAAATATAGACATAGCCTATCCCCATGTACCTATAGGTAAGCTCTATATTTTCCTATTATGAAATCAAGGAGTTTTATTTGTTTTAAATTAAAGAAATCAAGTTAAATATTTTAAATTGAAATAAAATATAGTTTCTAATAATCTTGGGTTTACTAAATGAAGTGGATCTAGACTGACTCTGATGTGTGTGTAGAAGTATCTTCTTCTATTACAGTTACCTCCTTTCAGACAAGGTTTTCTTTTTCCTTGGCTGATTATTGAACATTGTTTTTATTCTTTTCTTTGCTCAAACAAGCATGAATTGGTTTTAAAGTTTCTTAAGAGGTATTTACTGTTGTATCGATAGGAAAAAGACTCTCTGCTATGTCTTCCCTAATACCTTCTTCTAATAAGACCCCAAAGAAAAAGATAAAGTCACAGACTGTGCCAAGTACCTCATATGCCTAGATTTCCTTCTACATTAGTAATGAACATAAACTTTATTACTGTCTATACAATTACCACAAATAACTCCACTCTTTTTTCCAATGGTTGATTATGGCAAATGCTGAGATTTCCTGTGCATAATTTTTAAGAATATGAAATAATTTACACATTATTTTTGTCACTCTTTTGCTCAGGGTATGTGTATGGATAACAAAATATCTTGCTAATAGATAACCTGTGCCTTTTTAAACTGTTCTTAACTATATAGGGAATAGTACCTGCATCTACTGCAACGGTGAGACTGCAATGATATACAGTCAATTTGTTTATTTAAGCTTTGTGTCACCGCCATTTCCATGTCAACTGAGGATAAAATGAACATTTACAGATATTGTTGTAAATAAACAACCGTATGAAATGGAAATCCATAAATTGACTATAAAGAAGGAAATTCAATTATCATTGAGTAGAGTTGTTTTCTTTATGAAACAGATGTTCGAAAAGGAAAAAGGTGACTTTCAAGACTTTAAAGGCTAGATTCTTCTAAGAAAAGTTAAAAAAACCTAAATCTTAACATAAGCTAGATCAACTAAATATTAGTAAGTCTGGGGGGCAAAATAAGACAATAATTATTTTTCCAAGTCTTTAGCAATTTTACTTGAATATTTTTCTGATCATAAGATTATTACTATTTCCCTTTGGAAAAGCTGAAAAAGAAAAACAAAAAGGTAGGAGAAAGATAATATATAAACCAGAAGCAAGTATTTTTTATGTTAAGGAATATTTTTTAACGTAGTTATTCTCTATTTTTATAGCTGAAATCATATCATACATAAAATTTTCTATCTTGCTAAAAAGTAACACTGTCCATACTGCTAATAAATGAATATGCTTATATTGTAATAGCTGAGTAATTTACCTTTCACATGGGTAATTTATGATCCCCTTCATGAAATGTTGAATATTTGCGATGTCTCTTCTTATTTACTGAATATATAGAACATATCCACTAACTGCCTTTAACGCAGGTATAATATGACTTTTTTTAGATTATTTCCTTTGGGTAAATTCCCCAATATACAATAACTAGAGGTAAAACAAACAAACAAAAAACCCTTATTAAGAATCTTCATATATATATATATAAAATTAACAATTATATCGTCAAATTCCCTTAAGCAATTCTCAGTGAATATTTTCCTACTTTCACCAAGTGACTTCAAAGGCTAGGGTTTTTAGTCTTTACTAATTTGATAGAAAGAAGCAATTGAAAGATGAGTTGAAATGTTGGTATTTCCTTTGAGCATTTTAAAAAAGAGTAAATGATTATTCTATCTGTCTGAACATGGGGGAAAAGTACTGTACTGAGGGTACAGTACTTCTCATTCAAATTTCACTTTTTAATTCAGTAATTGTCAATATCTGTTCTATTTTATTATCAGTTATTGTTAGATTCTTACAATACCTAATATATAAACTTTAATCATAGGTACGTATGTATGTATGTATGTATGTATGTATGTATGTATATCTAGGAAAAAACAGTAATACATAGGGTATAGTATTGTTCCTGGTTTCAAGCATTCACTCAAAGTCTTGGAACCTACTGCCCCAAATAAGGGTGATTATTGCTTAAGTAAAAGCAGGGGGAAGTCAACATCAGGCAGCAGTGAAATGAGACTGGCAATACCTGAAAGTGTGGGAACTGCCTATCATGAACACTAATTAAATGACATCACTTGATGCAACATCTTGGAACTCCACTATAGGTTAGACTCCACAAGAGAAAGTGCAGAAGGAATACTGGGTTACTGGATCTAAACTTGGGTTAACTTTAGGGGTTTTGGTTTTGAGTTTGCTTTTTTTTGATAACAATATAATTGACTGAAAACATGGTTCGTTGCAACTCTTTAAAAACAAAGATACATTAATAATTTTTTACAGTTACTTTTTTGATACCTGCCAGCAAACCAGAGTTTTCTTTCTTCCTACTAACTGAATAAAATATAAAAAGGGAATGGGAAATGGATTCCAAGTTTTTATTCAGTGAGGAGAAACTTATGAAAATGCTGTCAACATATGGTAAAATATGAAATACTTCTAAATCTTTTCTGGAACTCTCTAATTACATAAAAGCATTCCAATTGTATAGTAAACTTTCACAATTTATTTGTTAATAAAGCCAAAATATTTTAGCTTCATTTAAAATGAAAAGGTGCTACCTTTTCCTACATGCTTATCAGGAAATGATTCAAAAATTGAAAATAATCTTTTCTAAAATGTATAGCTCTATATCATTTAGTATTCTCTTAATTACTACCATCCTCAATATGCCTCACTTAGAAAAGATTTAAATCTTAATCACTACAATGTCATATCAAAATGTGGATATAAATTTTATCAACATTATTTTGAACTGTATCGAACACTAACTTGGAAAAAAAAGAAAGGTTATCTCTAAAACCACATGGATGTTTTCTAGATATTGCAAGGTTTTTGCTACATGTACTCACCAGGCAATGAGAAACATTTAATTGTGTTGATGGAGTGAGATGAATAATTGAAAACAGTGAGAAGGAAGATGAGAATATTTGCAATTTAACTATTTGGGAACATTCAAGGAAAAGTTTGTTTTGTAATAGGACATAAATGTGATGAATACATACTTCTACAGTTTGAATAAAATTCTGTTATAAACTCACAAGTCTTATGAATGTACCTTGGTTTAGTTTGCCTAACAGTGTTATGAAGAAGAGTTCATGGGATACAGAAACCTGCTGTTAGTTCATTATATGAGGTTTAGCTGTTAAACTGATAAGGAAGTAAATAAGAAAGACTGCTGTGATACTAAACCCAGTTAACTTTAGTTTTGGACCGATATGTTGGCAGAGTAGCTCTGTCACTTCCTCTGTGGCTAAGGAATCAACTTCTTTGAGCTTCAGTGTATGGACAAGATGGAGGGTACCAAATTTCACAAGTACTGAATACAGTATATCTGGCATATAATGACCCATTATCCTCATCCTTACATTCTTCCTTCTTCTCTTCCAAAGGAGAGAAATCTACCACAATCATAGAACTGAAACCCGGTTAAAAAAAAAAAAAAGAAAGAAAGAAAAAGACTATCTGACTTGAACTCAAAACCTGCTTCTCCCTAGAAAGCAGACTCAAAACAGTTAATTAGCATTTTCACCATTCACCTACTATTCGTATGCAAAAATTAGCAACCAGCTTCTCTCAGCTCTTTCCCCCTCTTTTTAACTCTTTCCAACCAGTTTCAGAACTCTGAGCTTCTCCACTTAAAAATGTTTTCTCCAACTTTTCAGTGGAATCATCAGATTCTGGCTCCAATTCAACCTAAACTAGGCCTTTTCATCTCCCTACCCCTAAACTTCAACACTCTTAACATAATTGTATTAAATTTCCTCACACCACTTACCACAACCTGAAAGTGTCCTATCATCTTGTTTAACATTTTACCCCATTAACATGCACATTTCATGAGAGCAGGTGCTTTGTCTAATTTTTTCACTGATGAAGCCTCCAGACTCAACAACATGAGCTGGCACATAGTAGGTGCTCATGATAATCATAGATAGAACATGTGTGTTGAATAAAGGAGTGAATCATAATCAATGAAACGTTAATAATTACAAACTTGGTAGAATGCTAAAACGTTAAATGCCACTGCAAATAATTCTTTGGAGTTAAGCTCTGAGTTAACTCAACCTGGGTTAACTGTCAGAAAGCACTAGATAGTCATAAAGATTCGATAGCAGAAACTCACTTCAAAAGATATAGTTATCTCTAAATGATAAAGTTATTTCTCAAATGTCTGTTTTCTTCCTGAGTCTCAGCAAATATCCTGGCCCTATACATTTTTGTACAGTTAATTGGGGCCCTTAGATGGTAATTATTTCTTCCTTTGCCACCAAATCTACCAAGTTTTGGACATGTGTCTCCATCTCCTCTGTTCTCTTAATATTGCAAAATAGGAAGACCCCCTCTCTTAGGCCATCTGTTCCAGATTCCCACCCTCCCCCATTTTCTTAAAAACCTTGAAGCAACCTTCATTTCCCTACTCCTTTCTACGCATTGATCAAAACCAGTTTGGATTCTATGCTATTGTTTTATTAAAAAATACACCCAACCTTCTGAGACCTCCATATTACTATACCCCAAAGATGCTTTTCAATTCTTACATAACTGGTCTTAACAGTAGTGATTGATACCATGGAATGCTTCATTTTTCAAATGCTGTTTTCCCTTGACTTCTGTGATAATCACATATTACTGATTTTTCTTCTACTCCTGGTTTCACTATTTTCCAGTTTTTTTCTAGTGGTTTCTTCACACCTATACTATGTGTACTCTCACTGACAGAGATTTACATGCACAAGTTACAGTGTAAGCACTACTTCCAAAAAGGGATGAAAACATCCTTAGGAAACAAGTTAATGTTCTGACTTAAAAGTGAAGGCTAGTCTATACAAATCCATTCCTCTGTATCCCTTCAATTATCATCTCGCTGTTAAAGCTTTGTCCATTCACATCTAACATCTACATCTATCTCCACTGAGATTTCTAATGTCTAAGTGTTACTCTGCCATGGTGCATGCCCTTGAATAAGTTTTTTATTTTCTGTGCTGTTTCTTCCTTCGTAAAACAACAAAAAATAATGGCTGTTCCTACTTTATAACATTGCAAATGAATTAACATTTGTCAACAGGGATTGTGTTTCCCTTGTTTGTTGTTCCTGCAACTCCAAGTGCAGTGCCTCAGAGCAGGTATTCAATAAGCAGCTGCTGATTCACTAAATAAATGAACTTACCAGATGGTAAATGATCACAATTCAGAGGAATTTACTATTAGCCCTATTAAATTTTAAATTCTTTACCACAGTCACTTCATCATAACCTTCTAAAAATCACTGTAACTTTAAAGAAACAGAATACACAGGATATTCTGGGGGGAAATACAACTTTTGTTTAAAATGCACACATACATTCTAGTGTCAAAAATCCATTTCAATAGGATTCAGGCAATAAAAATGATTTGAAGTATTAATTTTAATGGTGGCATCATGAATTATGAAGTGATTCATCATAAATCTAAATATAAACATACTACCTCATCTTTTTCATTATGCTTTTCGTGAAATGAGAAAGGACTGGCTGGGAGAACAGTTAAATCAAGAAAAGGTCATTGAAGGAAAAGCAGCATGTCCCCAATGTCTGGTTGGCATTGTCTGGTGTTGGTAACACAGCATCCTCTCCCCACTATCCTTCAGGTTAGTGACCATGAGACTTTCTCTGGTCAATGAGATATGAGCTGAAGAAAGTTGTATCTTTCAGAGAGAGCCACTAAAAACCAGTGTGTGACTTTTCCAGATTCTCGTTTGCCACTGCCACTCCTTAACCCCTCAATTGCTGTTGTCTTGGCAACTGGAAATAACTTAAAAGGGTGACTGCTTCATCTTTCTGGGCTCTGGAGGGAGAATGATGGGAAGCAAAGCATAGAGGTAGGTAGAACAAAGGGTGCTGGAAGCACAGTGCCTTAGGTTACTGAGGTTTTGAGGTTGTCACTGTGTCATGAACTATGTGTACTCTGACTGATAGGGATTTGTAGTCTGCTTACCATGTACAAGTCACAGTTGAAACACTACTTCCAAAATGGATAAAAATGTCTTGAGGAAAGAAGTTAATTGCTGATATTCCCTTTGTTTTAGAAGCTAAGCAATCTTGTTTGATCTACCTTATCTGTCAATTGGATGGAAAGCTAGAGCAGCTTCTGCCACTTATAAGTGAGCATGAAAAAATGGAGCTGGAATTGTAATAGCAAGTGGTACCACTGCCTTTTGAGAATAGTTGAGATGAAGTACTCAAAGCTGAGAAAATGCACTTTTAAAAATAATTATAAATACAGGATAGAGGTTTATGCAAGAGGGATTTATATATAATAAACTTGAGTTAAGAAGTAGATATGATTTCTATAATTCTAGTAAAAGATAAAGGTAGTAATTTTACTTGACTAAAATGTACATTTAAACTTCCAATCAAATTCATTAACAATGGGAATTTAATTACAAATACAAGTAAAAGGCCTCACCAATGTTACATTTTATCAAGCTAAATTCTTTTAAATGAAAATGTTATCTAATTAATGTACTGTTTTCTAAAAATTTTAAAAACTGATGCTAAATAGTAAATTAACACTTGAAATACATGTAAGGATCAATCTAGACCTCTGAAAAACCAAAGTCAAACACATTAGTACAAGATAATATAAGGAATCCATCAATAGTATTTAATAGGGATTAAAATTATTCTTTTTCAGAAAATTAGCGCTAATGTGTCATTAACTCATTTAGAAAGTTCTAGTGGGTAGTTTCCTTATATTAAAACAAAAACTGAATATAAAATCCCTTTTATATATACCTTTTATACACTCTCCCTAAGTTTAAAATTAGAGAATGCTCTAGCTAATGTCTATTCTATTTACAAAGTCCACAGAAAACAATAGCATATTTAATAATGACAAATTTAGATAGTCTGTAGGTTCACTAACTGTCAAACTTTAGGGAACTAGCATGTACAGAACAGATAAAAAGAAAGATATCCTGCTGGGGTTAGGGAGAGGAGGTTGAAATGGCCATGGTGGAGTTTTAAGGTCTACATAGGAAGCTGGACTCATACATATTTTGATCACCTTATTACATACTCTTTCTGTCTTCACTCTATTTCAAGCCTGTTGTTTCAGCTATTATCAATACATAGATTTTATTTTAAAAGTTAGTAAAAGTATTTTCTGTTGGAGTTTAAAATAATAAAGGTCATAGAAAAACTAATAAAGGTGTAGTGAACAAAACATTTGCTAACTTTACAGTGCTAGACACACCGTACTAAGTGAAGGCATATTACTTAATCCTAATTTCTGAGTTGTACAAACTCTACAGGGTAAAAGGTGGGGGTGGGGGGGTTCAGTAAGATAAATCACAGACCTATAAACAGTGAGTTGTAATAGCATATGCAGAGAATTGGGGGGAGGGGTGGCACCCCCTTGTAGTAGTGGAGGTGAGGTGAGCAGGGCATTTAACAAAGGGTCTCAGAGAGAGGCAGTATCTAAGGTTGGGAGGAGACAATAACAAGGATAAAAGCCATTTTAAATAGAAGGTATATGGATATAAAAAGCATACAGATATGCTTAGAATATTTTTGGGGGTATATCCAATGTAATTAAAGAGGAATGTGTGAGAGGAATAATAAATGGAATCAGAGAAAACAAGTCAAGATCAGGTCATAAAGACTTGTATGTCAAATTAAAAAGCTTCAGTTTTAAGGTTATAGGTTGGAAGTTTGCAAGAAAAGCTGTGTGGCAGGACTGTATCTTTATTTAGTGTTAGAGACATGACTAAAAAGGGTAAGTACTGGAAATAAGAAGATCACGCCAGATGTCTGTTTTCTGTCCACTAATTTTGCTGTCATACCAAAACTAAAACTAACCAAAATACAAACCATTTTTTCTCACAGGTTTGTTTAAGTTTTCCAGTTTGGTTAAGAGTCATATTTTCTTGCTAAAATAAAAGTTCCATAGGGCAGGGATTTGAGACAATTTTACTGTCAAATATTTCTGAAGGTAGAGAACAGAGTCTGTTACATGGTGGGAACACAACCAAACATAACTAATCTGTGGATGAAATACTTGCCTTCTCTTAAGTGTGACTGTCTCCATTGAAACACCCATGCCCCAATTTTAGCTCACTACTGAGTGACCTGAACACCACTTTTCAATGTCTGCTTTGCCCAAACACATACCTGTAAGAGTTCTCCTGTGAGGAGGTCATTAAATCTCATCCTCATTAAATTCCTGTCATTTAATAGATGAATAACACAGTCCAGTACTTCCTATTTTCTCCCAGAAAGACATTCTCACTAATGTCAATGAGGAAAGGAGAAATACCCTTTTAAGTCTATCCCTTTCCCATTTTATAGCTACATATGTTCTTATTTTTATCATTTCCCTTTTGTTTTGATTCTTTTTTTAATTGATAAATATATACTTAGTTAAACATATAGTTACTGCTTATAATAGATATTTTAAACTGTATTTCTTCTAAGTACAACTTTGGTTGTTCTTCATAGAATTTAAATTGATACTTATAATTTACTTGTCTATTGAGTAGTTTATTTTCATATTAAGGATTTATTCCCTGATCTTGTTAGCATATATTATTTGTAAAATTTTATGTAGTTTCACCATTTAAAACATGAATCATATTTGCAATGTATTTTTGAAAATATATCACATATATAAACATGTTAGACTGTGTTACACTGTTTTACTGAAAAAAAATTCTCATAGCAGCATATATAAAATTATAGGTCAAAAATTTAATTTGTACTTCATTGTTGTATTATTTCAAAATCTCCCTTTTATTTGCAGTGCTTGATGCTATTGTTTCCTTTTCTATAAGCTTAATATATTTTGATCTTAAAGTATCAAGATCATGTTAATTTTTAATTCCTGCATTTTTTTTCAATTTTACCCCCTGCTTATATTTCTGTTTTCAAATCAACTTTATTAATCTTCCATATAGTTATGAGAGTAAGATAAATGTGAGTTCAATTTTTACAATTTAGGCAGGATATAGGGACAGGGTGCCAATGTATTTCCGAATGGTATTGTTAGATTTTTCTTATTTATATCAGATACTTCTACGTTTTATAGAAACCTAAATTTAGTAAGTACACATGTAATGCTATATGTGGGTTATTTTACATTGCCAAATTTTTAGTATTCACAAAAAAAGCAAAACAAAATTAATATGAATTCTCTCCTCTTTGTTCTAGTCGCTAGGAAACCAAAAGCCAAATTTCTGCCTAAAATCTAGTTGCTATCCCTGCTGCTTGTTAATTTTAACCTGTGATTTTTAATATTATCTGACTTTATTATCTGGTTTTTCTAGAGTTCTGGGTATGGTAAGCGTATTTTCTATTAGTTACTTTAATTTTTTTTTTTTTTTCAGAAAGAGGCAGGAAATGGAGAGTCTGGAAATAATTATCTTTTTTAGTGGACTATTATAGCAGAGACTGATTTGAAAGGTAACTTGATCATTGCATCCAAGGGATTTCTAAAACGTCTATGATTTGTCATTAATGAATTGATGTTCCCCCCCACACACCCCAAAAGCTCTGAATCTTAAAAGAAGAAAAAAAATTCTTTCCTGCATTAAATCCACATGCTCAATCTTATTTCTCTCCTCTCCACAATCTCATCTTTTTCCGCAGGTTTCTCTCACGACATTTTTAAACTCAAAGGTATTAGCTACTTCTCTTTTTCACCAGTCTTCAGCAATCTTTCATACTGTTATCTAAAACAACAGATTTCTCATTGTGAATTCTGGGAATATCTTTGGCTATCTTCAAAATAAAGGCTATCTTGGCAGAGTAAACTAATGTGAGAATCCAGTATATGTGTTTTCCCAATCTTTGATCATATGTTTTTACCTTTTTTCACTGAAAGTTTTTCAATCTTTTTAATAGCCATAAGTTGGCTTTTTATTTTTTCTAGTTCACATATTTAAATTATAATCGTCACAATATTTTACAGAGGATTAATTTTCTCCATAGTTTTAAATGGTCTCAATTTACATACTGAAGTAGTTCTTCAATTCAGGAAAAATTTTTCTGGCATTTCATTAAATTAACAGTTTTCATATATGGCTTGTATTTTTTTACTCTCAAATATCTATTCTCTCCTCCCATTTAATATGGAACCAATCTTCTGTTCAGGAATTATCAATACTTCCATTTGATCTTCAAGGGATGCTGAATTCAAAACCTTTTGAGGTTTTTATCTATCCTCTCATTCCCCAAGATAACCAAGAGTTTACATGTAAACCTAACTGCCATTTGACCTCTTGGAACTTTGCACTCTGACAAGGGCAGAGAAAAATAGTACATGTATATTAGTTGTAGGGTGTTCCAGATTAATTGCCCAGTCATTGATATTCTCTAGTGCAACTTGAGACAGTTCAAACATATTCTTCAGCTTTCTCTTTGGTTTTGTGGCAAGACTAGGTGCTATCAAATTCGCTTGCTGCTCAATATAGCTACTGGTTTTATTTTAAAGTAAATAATAATATGTGGTTCACTTATATATACTATTATCTATAGGTGTTACCTTGTTTTGCATTTGCCAAGTTTCAATATCATTTTTGTTTTGCTGAGTCCTGACCCACAGTGGTGTATTCCAAATTTTTTTCTAGGAAATAATATCTGTAATTCAGAGTTAATAGGTGCTTTATTAAGAGAAAAAGAGGAGGAATTAAAGTTAAGGATATAGGTAAGCATAGAAAACACAGGAATAAATAAAATTACTATTTTTGCAGACCATGAATTTCTAAGAAAGAACATAGGATGTAGTTTTTCCTGAACTTATTTTCAGTGTGTCTGCAAACATAGATTTATCTTATTATATCTAAAGAAACTGGTGGTCTATAAGACATATTTAGGGTAATGATATTCTAGATGGTACTATTTACTGTCTCCAACAAAGACTTTAGTTTCCCTTGAGCTTATAACTGAGCAATGCTATCTCTTTTATTTATTTTTAATACTGATCATTCTTATTTAGTATTCATCTTCTCTCTATCCTGTCTGTTTATAATTCCTGTGGTTGTTTGCATTTCTTATATAGACTTTGAGAATCTTGCAGTTTGACTTTTTATGTAAGGTGTTACAAAATATATTAACTCAGGGCATTTTAAGTTTTTGGATATGTCACTGTAATTCAAGTATTAACAACAGATATTTCATGTTATCATTTTTTTTGATAGTTTTAGAGTTCCATCAGCATTCTTGATTATTTCTCAGTGTTTCTAATTTTCACATTTCTAAGCCAAGTAACACAAATCAGTTGTATTTCCTCTCCTGTTTTTATAAGACAAATTTAAGAATCTAGAGTGATATCAATTTGGGCCTATATACTACTGATGGTGATTTAGAGATGTTCTCAATAAACTCCCAATCTTTTTGATGAAATCAGAATGTTAAAGTGAGTTAGTAGCCTTTTAGAGAGATAATTTATGAAGATGAATTTTCCTAGACTTGATAGTTTCCTAGACTTGATCTTCATAAAATTGTGCAGTATGAAACTTATCAACAGTCTGAAACCAACTTAGCCATAATGTGGCCATGTTGCTATTCTTTCTACTAAAGGATTGTTCATATTTTTCATTTTGATATGAGACAAATAGCTCAAGCACATACGTGGAGTAAATAATTTTTCTTGATCACATTCCTGATAGCAATTCCCCTAAATTCATTGGTCAAATTATCAGTGACTAGCTAACTGAGAGAATAAGCAGATGATCTTAAAACAATCTTGTACACTTCTTACCTGGCAATCTCACTTTAGAGACTAAATATTTATTGACTAATTATGCAACATTATACAAAACACAGGGATACTAGAAACAACCCAATTGTCCAGCATTTAGGGAACAGTTAAGCAAAAACTATGCTGAGAAAATTCATCTTTAAGTATTAAAAATGTTAAGGTGGGCAAGGTGGCTCGTGCCTGTAAGCTTTAGCCTATGAAGGGGCTGGGGCTAGGGATCGTGGTTTGAGTCCCACTAAGGGCAACACAGCAAGACCTAGTCCCAAAAAATAGCTGGGCATGGTGGCGTGCGCCTGTAATCCCAGGTACCTGGGAAGCTGAGGCTGGGGATTGCTTGAGTCTGTGGTACCCAGACAATGTGACCTTGTGTTTCCATGGGCAAAAATAGTAAGACCTAGCCTCAAAAAAAAAAAAAAAAATTCTTCGACAGAAACAGAGAAGTATGAGAGGAAATACCTTAAACTTTTTAATCACAAAACACAATGTAGAAAACTTATATGTAATAAAACAATGCTTTGCACAAGGATAAGGACAAATCAAAAGATGAAAATAATAATTTTTAATGGAGGTGTTTTTGTAGTCCTTTGCTTGCTAAAGTTAGATAAGTATAGATCTCAAAAAATATGCTTACAAGATTCTAAGTTAAATGATTTTATTTATAGAAAAACTATAATTTCTTTAGGAATTACATATACTACACACGTTTATGTAAGTATAGTTGTTTAGAATAGTATAAAAGTCTATGCTATATATGTCAACTTAAAACATTGTTATAAGTGAAAAAATATCTAGTTAATTAACCATATATATTTAGAAGATAAACAAATGTTTCTCTTTGTATGCTTATCTTATTTGAGCCCAGATATGAAAGGATGCAGTCTTTATTTCCTCCACATTGTTTCACTTCCATATCAACGATAAAGAAAGTTAAAGTCAAAGTCATCTGTTACACCATATTAAAAACAGTGAGAGGACCCAAACATTGGATACACAAAGACAAGTATTCTATTTTTTAAAATATTTTTCATTTAAAATTTTTTTTTCCTTTTTTATTTTTAATTGATTGAAAGGACAGGTATTCCAAAAGCAGGGACTTGATAATTAAAATAACTTTTGGTACTAATAAGTATGGCTTTTACAATATGAATTCCCTAGTTTAATGCATAGAATATCTTAAACCAAACTAAACAAATTGATTTGTTTGAGACTGGCAAAAACGTGCAGTTTTAATACATTAGAAAGCCTTACTACTCTGACTGAAAAGGGGACAAATTCCAAAGTGAAGGTGAGAATTTAACAAATAGGACCGATACAGGACACTCTAGAAGCGATCTATATAGTTTGAAAAGCTCTATGGCAAATAAAATCTAAAGAAAAAGAGACAAATAGGACCGATACAGGACACTCTAGAAGCGATCTATATAGTTTGAAAAGCTCTATGGCAAATAAAATCTAAAGAAAAAGAGAATGTTATGATTCTGCAGGCTGTTACGTTATGACTAGAAAAGTACCTGAGAAACAGGAACAAAGTTAAGTGGCTTTTCTTATTAAAGATTCATTGCTCTGCTTAAAACTGAAGGATCATAGAAATACATGAAATACTATACTAGGTAAGATACACTGCCCCAGTCAGAAAGCTGAGGCTAACACAAATTCAACTGACAGGCAATTTTTTGCAACAGTTTTATCTTAATGTCAACTTTTAATTCCAACAACATGAACGGTAAGGTCTGTTTCAACAATTCTTAGAGAATACTGAGGTTATTCATAAAGTTGTCCAAAACCTTTCAAGAATATAACATCTATGCTCTTCATAAGCGCTAGACAAAAAACCCTACTAAACTGCACAGTGAAAAGTAGCTAACTCAAAAATTCCTGCTTTGTTCTTAGCAGTAAATAATAAGTCTCATCCCAGGAAGATCTACAAAGCACTTGGTGAAGGGATACTGGCCTATAGATTCACAGGGAAGATGAGTAACTCACTTGATCTAATTTTTAAGTATATAATTTTTAAAATCTTCTTTGTCAAACTTTCCTTATCTGAAAAAGTTTTTATCAAGATAATATCAGGATATATTAAAACAATTCCATAAGTCTGCCACGATACCAAACCTCCTCAGTTGATCCATAGGCATATGAAATTTGCAGTTGTAATCACACTATGCACAACAGAATGGAGCCAGGCTTTCTAAAGGCATGACTGAACATTTTACTGCTATGTTCTGCCAAACTTCCCAGTGTGCTCACTTAATAAATGCATATGACATGAAATTCTGTGTACATAAGAGGCCCATAAAAATATGAAAATTTAATGGTCACTCCCTAAATAGATAGTACAAAAGGAGTATTTTACCCTAAAGATATCATTTTAAGGCACTTTAGAATTCACATTAATATACCATTCTCATCTTACCTCTTCTCCAGATAAATAGTAAGCTGAGAGTAGTCCACCAACAAAGCGTATATTTACTTCAAAAACAGAAATCTCAGCATTCTGTGGAAACAAAATTAAGAAGGTTCATAAATCACATAAATGACAGTATACAACTGAGAAAACTATTATGATATATTTCTAAGTATTACTAAATATTTAAATTTTGTTCTTTATGCTTTTCCAGCAAGATTTAATAAGAGGGAAAATTCCTGACTCTTAAGAGTCAAGAATAGAAATAGATAAAATAATTTTGACTGTTAAAATCACAATTATAAAATATTTATAAAAACAGTTATTTTCTTCCTCTTCCACAATAGACAAAAATACTAGGATCCTCTATATGTGCAGATGCTGCAGGGCCAAGAAACTCTATTTGCTTATTCTGTGTTCTCTTTTTATTTTATTCATTTGCCTAATTTTCTTCCTGAAAGGTTATTCAGCCTCTTTATATTTTAGCTGGTAGCTCATCATTATTCTAGCATGCTTCTCATATCATGTTAAAGAAGCACTGCTAGAGTCCAAATAGAATGTAAAGTTGGGGGGCGTGGAGTGCTAGCACTGGCAAATTTTTGCCTGCATCCTGGTTTCACCTCTCTGATAACAAATTTTATATCTGCAGAAAGGATAAAATGTTCTCAGTGTTTACTGCATTTGCACAAAAGGCTCTCATTTACATCAATAATAGTTTACTTTTATCATCATAAAGTTACCTATGTCTTCTAATCTTCACACCAACCCTGTGGAATAACTAGTGCATTTACATTCATTCTACAAATGGAAGAACTTGAGATTTAAAGTGGTTACTGTAACTTTTTTTTAAGATCAGAAAACTAATAAATTATTGAATCAGGATTTAAATTTGAGTACTCTTATTCTGCTTCAAAGTTCTGCTCTGATTTCTATATCACCTACATAATAATATACCAAGTTGCTTTATTAATGGTAATAGAATTTTTGTACATAATTAGTAATTACTGTTACTACTTTTATGATTTTAGACTGTATGACTATCAAATGAATCTATCCTGTATTCTCTTACTATAAAATTTAGCACAGTTAACCTATAATTGACCTGAGAGATGCTTTGGATTTAAGTAGATTTCTCTTCATGTTTGTTACATTTAATTAGTAATTGCTTACTTTTACCTAACATGAAATCTTTCACTATGGTTTAACAGTAACATCAAACCTGATGATAGTTACAGGGTTTAACAGGAAACTATAATTATACAGAATCAGTACCTGGCAGATGAATTAAGCCAAACCCATCTGAGATAGTATTTTAACAAACACTTTCTCAGCAACTACTACGTGCAGGCACTGACCCAAAGGTTTAAGAGACATAGAAATGAAAACTGTTAAGATCCTCAAACTTATGTTATTGACATTTTGTCTATCCATGGGAATAAACAATTCCAGAAAAAAAAGAAGAGGAACTATAAAATTTCTTACTTCTTGTAGGCCCTCTCTAAAAAGATAGACTTAATAATTGAAGCTAAGTAGTTGTTAAGGTCAAATTTTTTTTTCAAAAAAATTCCTGCATAAAGAGGATTATCAAAACTACTTAGGGGAGGGTATTACCAGGTCAACATAAGGCAAATTCATTATAAGATGATTCTCTGGTGAGTATGTTAAGTTGTATTTCAATACCTGTAACATGTTCCAAATACAATTTGATTATAAATGATCCACTTAGGTACAACGTATCTGTGAGGCATATCTCTTTGAGTATTATATGAACAATGGTAAAAGTCTTAATATTCCAGAAAATTACTGATAAGGCAAAAGGAAGACAATCCACTAATTTATTGCGATTCATATAGATACATTTCTAAGGTTAATAGAGTCTAAACATTAAAAAAAAACTAATGAATTAAAAATCTCATTACGTCCAATTTGTATTTGTGTTTTATACTTTTAAACCTGAAAACACTCCTCCAAATTTCTGCCTATTGAAGGCTGTTAAGATAATCTTACATTCTTATTTTAGCTATGGTGTTATTAGATATGCACTGCCTTTTCTGTCTGTAAAACATTTGGATAACCAAGACTTCTCCATAGATATCTCAAAATAATTATTGCAAGAAAGATGACTGAACCTTACCAAATGCCACCAGAAATCTATCTTTAGATAGACATTAATAACATATTGGGTGCTGTTGTTCAAGCAGTTATTGATCTAGCAATGTATTCTAGAACTAAATTCTATTTTTCTTGTTCTGGAAGATATTGAGATGACCTTGAAAGGTGTCACATTCAAGGTCAGTAGCTTTGTCTATTTAATTTCATGAATATAATAGTCTAGTGAACCTGTTAAAGACAAAAATATGGCTTGTTATCAGTAGTACTCAACAATCACTGTTGTGCTCTTTTGAAAACCCAACATTTGAATTCCCAAAAAATTCAAAACATTTGAATTCCCAACAAACAATTTCTCCTCCTTTTTCCCCAAAATTAAACAAAATTGTTTAGAAACCTTCATTGAGAAGCTTTTCAATATTCTGGTATATATTATGTTTATGGCAGAAGACTAAAATTTAGACACAATTAGTTCATGCTTTACAGATCCTTAGATGAAACGGACTAAGAAAATATTCTCCTACCATAACAAATTGGCTCACTGTATTGGGGTAGCACACTATGAAACACTATCCTAGAATCAGAAGACTTGGTATTGCAGCTGACTCAAGAGCTAGCTGAGTGTGAGAGCCGAACTAAGTTGTTAATTCTCTCTTGGTTTTATCATTTATTCATTTATATATAAA
This sequence comes from Uropsilus gracilis, assembly GCA_004024945.1. Classification (NCBI taxonomy): domain Eukaryota; kingdom Metazoa; phylum Chordata; class Mammalia; order Eulipotyphla; family Talpidae; genus Uropsilus; species Uropsilus gracilis. The sequence goes on from PVHY01000839.1 coordinate 57,692, forward strand.
AAAAAGACAATGTGTTCCTAATAAGGCACTACACATTGGCAAGACACTGTATTGCATAATCCTGGCACTCAAGGTTTCACCTGTAATAATAACACAGTGCAGTAGCTCAGTCTAAATAAACTCAGACCTATCTTCTACAGAGGTTACTGGAAAATCAGAAGCTGTAGAATCACAATATTCTAAGTTCCAGAGTACAAAATAGATAAAACACCCTCACGGGAGCTACATTTCTCTTTGTCCTAAAAATCTTTCAAAACAGCATGCTGAAGCAGGGCTTCCTTTTGGAATGCATACACTTTACAAGGTATCTGATATTCAAAAGTGAATTTCTACAAGCTAAGAGCTTTAGGCCAGTTTACAAATTTCTGGTTCTGATTTCCATGAAAATAATCCTATAAATGTTAAGTATATTTCTGCCATGAACATTCATTCAGTGTCTTTTAAGATGTTCTAAAGGCTTCCTAGTAATTATCCTCAAGAGAGATAAGTGACTGGGCAGGGTGAGGAAGAGGAAGAGACCCCAAAATAGCTTCTAGCACTAAGATCTCATGTGAGTTCTCTTAAAAAATAGATGTGAATTTTGAAGCCCATTTCACCTGTGCTTGCTTTAAAATTACATTATCTTCCTTAAATCTTTTAAGCATGACTGCATTCTGGGAATATGGAATATAGCTTCCAGTATATACAGTCAGCATAAGCAAGTGCCAGTTTGACATACAGATGTAGTCTCCTGTTTAAATTGGAGTCACCCATGAGTTCATATCACAAGTGATGAGCAAGTGAAAGTGAAAATATTCCGTTAAAGGCCTACCCACAAAGAAATCTGGATAGGAGAAATTGCTTTCAATTTTCTTCTACCAACAGTTCTTTGAATTAAAGAACATAATCATATATTCATCTCTTATCTTAATGAAATATATGATTAAATTAAGTTTATACCTAAAATCAAGAGGCATTACAAATCATAAAAATATTAAGCTTCAGTACTAAGCTCTCATATTGTCTTGGGTATCTTAGACGGATAATTTCCTTCACCCTTTCCCTTAATACTTCTGCCCTCTGATTCATTATGTGTAAAATTATGATAAAAGATAAAGATGATGAAGTTAAAAAAAAACTTAATTTTATTAATTCTTTTGTATTTTCTTCTCTCCTATTTTTCAGCATACTGTTCCATGTTGCCAATGGGAAAGGCTTCCTCTAAGTTAACGATCAGGAGTTAGGACCACAAAAACCCTAATCCTATCTGAGCAAGAATGAGAATGAACACTTCAAAATCACTGATTGATTAAAAACAAGTACCTGAAAGACCAATCTCCTTCCACTAGATAAGAGAGCATTTAAGACAACTTAGAGAAATTTATTAGGTTAAAACTTTTATAGATAACTTCTACAACAAAGTTATCTAGAAAATTATCATATGGAATAGAAAAACAACCAAGTTTGCTATCAACTTGTGCTTATTATCTTACACTGAGAAAATAGAAACCTTTAACAAGTTCTGTAGAAGAAAATATATAATTTCATTAGTATTAATTGTAATGCTTCCTTTTCACTCTTCTTTTATTGCTTTAAAAGCAAACATTAATCTCAGATGAGCTTACATTATGGGATTACTTATTTTCAGATCTACCAAGCAGTTTTTTCTGTATACTATGTTATTCTAAAAACAAACCATTCATTATCCATTGACGGTCTCACTTGCAAAAAAATGATCAATTTTAATTGAGCTCAGTAAAATACTAAGAAATACTAAGTTTAATGATCAGAATAATATACTTAGAATAATTCAGCATAATTTTCCTTCTGATTTAGGAACTAAGAAAAGCACAAACTGCCCCCAAAGAACATATACATTGTTAACCTTCTAACCCTATGGTTATTTAGAATCAAACATATTAGAATTCTCCTTAACTGCCATGATTTGACAATGTGACATGTCTGTTTGATTAATTGGAAAAAGACTTCTTGGAAAACAACTTGTGTTTTTACAAATATTTAAATTCTATTCTATATCTTTGATCCTAGTTCTGAAACTTTTTTAATAGTTCTCTGAGCACTATAATCAGAGACTACTTGCTAGCTATTTTTCCAAATTCCCCAATCAGCTTCCAATTAGTGTAAACCTGGTTTCTCAGAATATTACCACTCATGAGAAATAAGCAAATATTAATAATAAATATCCATTACAATACAATGTAGTGACTGTTTAATAACAATTGCTGCACAACTTAACATGGGTAACTTGCCTATGTTCAGGTTTAGTATATTTTTATTTATGAATGTACTTTGAGGTGTGTGTTATATTGACATTTGGAGGATTAAGGCACAAAACTTTTTAACAGAAGAAATTGTAATATAAACCACATAATTTACTCTAATGGCATATCCTCATAGCTTTTAACTTCATATTTAAGTAACATGATAAACCTCTAAAGATGAATAAAATGCAACTTCTTTGGGTCACAATGATAGGTATAATCATCATCTATATTAGTGGGTTGGTTTTACCAAGGAGGTCCAGAAGAGCGGTCAAGTAGCAGTCCACTCTGTCACTAATTACTGTCAGAACACTTCAGCATCCTCTAAGAGCCAAAATCCAAATCAACACTCTTGGCAGGCAAAGATTCACATTCAGATGGAAATACTGAATTATTCCACTCAGTAGGCTAGTTAACTTAGTTATCTATACTGACCGGGATATAATGCAGGATATAATTCTCCAAAATAGACCTCCTTCAAAAGTAATACTAAGGTGTCAGTCGGTTTCTTTATGCTCTGTGTCATGGAACTCAGAACCTAACTCATACCTCAGCCAGGGATAAAACAAGATCTAAGCTGCTTATGGAACCAGTACCTCTGCTACCCAAGTCACAATCAAAGGTATGTTGCATGTGTTTGCTAAAATTCCAGTCTCAGAGTATTCCTACTCAGTGTCTGGTCATTTCTCACTTATTATTTCAAAGTTCGTCCTCTCAAATCGAGATAGGACTTTACCTCAACATGGGAAAAACTTCATAAGGATAATCTGAACATAGTTTTGGCTTTTAGTGAGGACTTATATAAGAAATTGTTACCTGGAGAAAATTTCTACAAATTCTGTAAAATTCATCACTGAAGATAGTTTCTAGTATTTCTCACACAAGTATCTAAGTAATCAATACTTCTTTAAAGATACAGTAAGGAACAGGAAAGCTCAGAACTGAATTTAGAAATGTCCAAATATGTAAGTCTTAATCATTTGTCCTTTATAAATGGATCTTTTCATATCAGGAAGAACAAGTCCATTCTGAAAGTAGGTTAGGTAAAAACAAGCACACTCGCATTCTAGCACATTCTAACTATAAAAATATAACATATGTAAATACCTTTGCACCCTAGCAGCTTGTCTTCAAGCTTAGTCTAGCAGTTTGTCAGGAAGTGGAATAAGACATCTTACCTTCTCATTCATTCAATTAACATTCACTGAATATCTATATAGCAATATACTCCAAAGAGTATTTAATATTTAGTGATATTAAGACTAATCTTGGAAGATGTAAATTCTCAACTCTTTGCAGTTACTCACTAATAAAAATAGGGTCACTGAATTAATCAAACCTTGTTCAAACCACAACTCTTACTTGCTGCAAGGTTTTTGGACAGATTAACCTCTTGATCTATAAAAATAGGGGAAAAAACACAGCCTATATGGTTGGTTCAAAGACTAAACACCTGGCAAAATACTTGGTATGTCTTAGTAACTTTTAAGTAGCAGATCCCCTTTCCTTTCTTTCTCCCTAAGAAAATCAGATCCCAATTAGAGGTACATACTCTGACTATATTTCCTTTTATAAATTTTCTTGAGGGGTAGGTGCCTGAACCTTATAAGGTAGCTGGTAAATAATCAATAATCTGGTAAATAATTAATAAACTATTAATGAATGAAGGTGTGAGCAATGAAGAACCACATATCTGTTTTAGATTCTTTGTCCCAGGATGATTGAATTAAAACCAAAAAATTCACCCACTGGGGTCTAAGTTAGGTGTTTTCTGCCTGCTTCCATCTGTCTCTACAGATAACTGATTGAAAGCAAAGTTCCACCTATGAAACCTACTCCTAAGTATTGCCCCAGTGATTTAGTTTAAGTCAGTTTTTAGAGCCATTTGAACTTTATACTACCAAGCATGCAAATTGAGTCAACTTGCTATGCCTTAATTAAAAGAAAATGAGTTTTAGTTAATGACAGTATAATCCAATAAACATTTACACCTTTAAGTGATGCAAATTGAGTATTTCACATATAAACAAATTTATTCTTGACTATAGTATCTGCTTATATTCAGGAGCACAACAGAATAAAACAGTATATTATCTCAATAATAGCATTTCTCTGTTTCGTTGTCATTCTTATTTTTCCCTTACAATGACTTTGGATACATTAGCTTTTTCTGCAGTACTCTCACACTGTCAATCAAAATACATTTTCAAAAAAAAGTGTCAATTTAAAAACAAGCAACAATTTATCAAAGCTGGAATGGCACTATACACTACACACTAACAGAAGTTTTTTATTTTGTTTTTGATTAAGCAAATAAATGGAAAATGTTTCTTGGTATTTTCAGAAAGAAACCTGTATAACTGTTGACACAATGATATGAATCCCTGGGTAGAATGAGTGAATATGAGACTGACTATTAATTAGAAAACTTTAAATTTCATAGTGTAATGATTAAAAAAAACTTTCCTAGATTTGCTCTTAATTTAAATATGTTATGTATTATCATTTAATTGCTATTGTAAATCTTTACTTTTTATAAAGGAAAATGCAGTAAATCCTGAAGGAATTGACAGTAAGTCTCAAGACCTCACTCATTATAATGAGCAGATATTTGCTTTCTAAAAGTACAATTTTTAAAGAATATTTTGAAAGGTACAGCACAAGGTTATTAGCAACAGTCCTAAAATGACATTTTACACTGTCAACTCATTGGATAAAAATCTTATTAAAAAATAATACAAGCTGGCCAGGTATGGTGGCTCATGCCTGTAAGTTTCAGCCTATGAAGCGGCCGGGGCTAGGGATCACAGTTCGAGTCCCGCCTGGGGCCGTAATGAGACCTAGTTCCAAAAAAATAGCTGGGTATGGTGGCGCGCACCTGTAATCCCAGCTACCTGGGAAGCTGAGGCTGGGGATTGCTTGAGTCTGTGGTACCCCGGGCAACGAGAGCCTGAGGTTCCACGGGCAAAAATAGCAAGACCTAGTCTCAAAAAAAGAAAACAAAAAACAAAAAACAAAAAACAAAAAAAAAAAAACAACAAAAAACAAGCTTTAATAAATGAAGGCTACTTCCAAGTTCAGAATCTTAGCCATTGTACAACTGCTTAGTTCCTTTATCTTATAAGATAGAGACCAAGGAAATTGCTCTTCGGTTAGCCCATTAGGTCTGTCCCTGTTAGATTCCCTCTGCTTCTTCACAGGCCCCTTGGGCATGGAGCATGCTCATGTTACCAGGTCATGGTCTGTGGACAGTCACCTGTCTTCTGCTCACTTGTCTGTCACCCTGTGAGAATTGAACCCTTTTAAGTAAGAGATTCAGAGATGTCAGACTGCCTCAGTCATGAAAGCAAAGAATTGCTGCAGTATTTGGAGTGGTTCAGGATAGTCATATTATAATTATCAGGCAAGGGGCCTGGATACTTTTCAGTCTAGTACCACTTGCACCTACTTTTCAAATTTTCATCATTGTATTTTGGAGAAACTCATTCTCAATCCTCACTCTTTATTAAGGAAAAATAGGAGTGAGGGGGCAGAGAGCACACTATCTATTTTCCCATATACAGCTGAAGACAAGCCTCATTATTTAAAGGTAATTGGATGAATTTACTTATAAGTAATGAGACAGAAGAGAGGATCCATACAAAGAAACAACTTGTGTCAGGTAATGGAGATTTACAAATATTGTTAAGTGTTTATAAGATGACCAAGGGCTTAGAAGGATTTCTACACAGTAACATCAGATTACAGTTAATTTCAATAATACAAACCTAAATAAATGACAGAAAAAGAGCAGCACCCACACTCTTATTAGGACAAGCTTTTTGTAGCCTTAGTGTAAGGTAAAACAAATTACTATGAAATTAGTGTTGAACAGATAAGTTGTAGTCCTCTTAAATCAAATTTATCAAGAAATATCAGAAATATCTACAATCCTGAATTCTGAACCTTTTCCCTGGTAAATACTGAGTTTTGAGGTATTTATTATGAATGATAACACATAAAATATTAGAAAAAAATCATGAAAAAATGCTGATTAAATTTTATGCTGATAAAGGTATAAGATCATAAAGTCTAAATATTCATTTATGGGAAAGCGGGTGCACATGAGGAGTATACACCTTACACACAAATAATGATGTAAGACAATGTTAACTACAAAAATAAATAATTTAGCTAAGGTATCTCATGGTATTGCTGCCTTGGCATCCATTTGTATGACCAACGTGACTATGGGCTTTAAACCAACACTAGCTCCCTTGAGCATGCCAAGACTTAAATAACAGCCCACAGAGTCAAAAGGAAATGTAAGTTCCTACAATAGTTGCCCTAAACAGCCCTTGGGATCAACACTCTCCCTGGCTTCCAAGGATTTTCCCCTTGTGTTTAAGGGATTTGAATTAACTAATTGACTTTAGCCAGGGAAGTACAGTGGCTCTACCCAAGTAATCAGGTCCGGTCTTGGTCTATCTAAACTTTGCCTTGAATTCCCAGTGATATCATTCTGTGTACTTCCTCTTGTGGTCTTTTATTGAATGCCAGCTCACTGTATGGCACCTTGTGTACTAAACAAGCACTAATTTAGTAAACTGTTAACAGTCCCCCAAGGTTTAATGTAAAAGCATGAGCACTGCAATTACACTACCCTATATATGTGACACACGGCTCTTAACACAAGACTATGGATGTCATGTGGATAAGCCTCTCAGTCTCTGATTTCTAATTTGTGAAACTGAAAAAATAGTACCCATCTCACAGAGTTGTTGTGGGATTTGAACAAGAACTGCTGGTATATGCAGGTCTTAGTATTAATTTCCTTCTCTTACTCTTTATTTGCCAAAAAACATATCTTTTTGGGTTGTAAGTATGATACTACTGAAAAGTTACACTATTTGTTTCTGTTGGGGCACAGTAAAATAACTGACACTATCTCCAAACTGATTCATATTAGCCGAGATACAAAACTCAACTACCAACTTTTAACTCACCACATTAAAATTTAGATGTTTTTCAATCCATGATTTCGCCTTTTCAAATTCATCTTTCATTTCCATAATAAAAAGTGTATCAAGGGCATCTACTATTGTTGCTCCTTTGATATTACCTGAAAATATCATAAAAAGAGTTATTTAATGAAATAATCTTGACAGATATACACATACCAATTGACCATACCTTACAAAGAGAGGAGGTAATACTGAATTTATTAATAAACAATAATAGTGAACACAATCTAAAATCCTTTCAGCAAAGAAAATAGGAAAACTATATCAAAACTAAACTAAAAGTTATCACAAGCTATATTGATATGCTAATCTTTAAAGGTTCTCCTGAATTGCAGATAAATCCTTAGAAATAAATCCCTTAGAAACTGCATTTGTGATTGTGATTGTGAAAAAGAAAAATTTAAACCAAAAATTATCAACACATATTCATTTTAATCTATGTTATATAAGTGCACCTATGAAAAATATTAAACACAATTAGATGTACAATTGCTCAGCGACAGCTCTAAGTAACCACTACTCTAAAATGGACTCCTACCCTCTTTTTGAAGTCCTGACTAATCTTACTCTTTCTTCCAGCCACCCAGCAAGTACAACAGTGATTTAAGATCTTGAAGTTCCCTTGATGTGAAGACTTGACATTGCTTTTGCATCATCACTTTCTTTATTACAATTATTTGATGTATTTCTTTTAGTCCATTTGCTTCCTCAGAATAAGAGAAGCCGTGCCTTGTTCATCTCCACATTCTATACTAAGACACTTAGAATGTTTTGGTGCTTCAATAATAAATTTCTAAACAACTAACATGTGAACAGAGTCAAATAATCACTTTGATAGAGATTATGGTAATTTTACACATAACGAAAGCTCTCCCAAACTATTCTTGGAATGGCTTTCTCCCTACCAGAGTTTCTCAAAACATCATCTGAGACTATTTGCTGAACCACCTAGAGTTTTGATAATTCACTTTTTACCTGTATCTTCCAAACTAAACTATGAACCCTGAAAAAGTTTGGATTATGTTTATGAACAGCAGTACTGGAAGGAAACCCATATATACATACATAGAAATCTTAATGGAAAAGTACGGTGTGGTGATTAGGAACATGGACTCTGACCTTGGCGTTACAAAAGACTAAGCTGGATCACTTAGTTTAAGTCTCAGCTCAACCAGTCAGTAGGTGGCTAACAATAGGCAAGGAATTCTCTGTGCTTCATCTTTCTCATTATAAGATGCACAGAACAGGTCTATATGAGATGAGAAAATGTGTGAATGGCACTTTACACACGGTAAAAACCAGTTGATACTGTTACATGAATTTGACACCATTAATACTTTCCATTAAAGTACAGAATCCTATATACTTTCCTATGGTGATTTCAGAAGGGTCAGAATAAAATTCTATCTGCTTTATCCTGATATTTATAGATAAAATTGTGAAGGCTGGGAATTAATCAAGTGCAATAAGAGGGCACTAAATAGTTCTGCAACCCCAGGCATCCATCGAACAGTTCTGTTACTTAGCTTCCTTCCCTCCACAATGGGTATGTCATTGGTACCCACAGTATTAATCATAAGGGGATGCTGAGAGAATATGAGGGAATAAACTATGTCAAAATGGATAGATGGCAGTTAAGATAACTGAGATAGCCCACTCCCATTTCTCTTTCTCACAAACAAGAAATCCAGAATCAGCATTGAGAGGTATGACATATAGTGAAATTCACCATGGCTGGCTTCCTTGGTAAGCTTATCTATAAAGACTCAGCTCTTCTTTATCAAGAAAACATTAATGCAATGGACCACTCCCCAAGTATTAAATTCGCAATGTTGTACCCATAGCCATTATATATGAATCTTCAGTATCAGTAGTTTTCATTTCATAAGTGACCATAGTTGGTAGCTGTGCTGTGTTTGAAGGGCACACCATGCAGAGTTGTAGATATTCCATCAGGTGTGCAAGTTTCCTAGCAACACAGCCTAGGAGGGTCATAAACTTTTCTACCCACAAGTTCAGTGAACCGCAGAGATGCCACAGTTCACAAAGGAACCAAAGCTCATTCTACTCACCAAACAAACTGCTTGAATGGCCACCTTTTGATATAGGTTTCAGTTCATTTAATCCCCAGGCATAGTGCTTATAGTTGTTCCAAGCATGTTGCATCATCTGTGAAAAAGAAATAAAAATAGGATTGTAATTTGAATTTGACATACTTTTGTGATGCAACAGATCATATACTGAAGGCCTAATGGTTAAAACATTAAGCTATTTTATATATAATTTTTGAAAGTCAGTTCTCAATAGAAATTTAGTTTATCCTAAATAGACAAACCACTTTCACATTTATTATTTCAGTCTCATACAGATTACATCTGAAGAATCTATAAATAAAATTGATATTTTTGTATATGGCTCACCATATTTTGTTGACCTCACAGTATATAGACAAAGATTCATGGTTATCCACTTGAAAAACTTTAATGTTTTAAAATATCTACAGAAAATAAAAATTGAAATTATGACTAGTTTAGGTTTTGGGAAACAAGTTTATTTGTTAATATAATTCATAAGTAACTGCATACCTAAGTTAAGACTTATGCTATATGTTCTAATCTAGAGTCCTTGTTTCAGCAATGTTTTTAAAGGCTAAATTTTTCTGTCATTAACCTGTTATGTAAATTCTTTTCACTGACTCAAAAATGTGTATATTTGTTTTTGTATACATTTTTAAGAAAGGATTGGGGCTTCTTGACTGTAAATCTCACACCACTATTTTCCATTTACTAGTAAATGGAAAAAAATATAGACATTATCTGAAAATAATCTGTCCCTATTTCAAAATAGTTTTAAAAGCATTATATAACATAAAAACTACTAGTGGACTTTTTGTCATTAACCATCTTCAGTGATATCAATACCATTTTATGAAGAAGAACAATAAGAAAGTCTCCACATGTCCCTAAAATAACAATGTGTAGCTTTTTTTTTTTTTTAAGCTGATTTGTCTATTTTCTTCCTATATCACCACTATGGCTGTTAGCAGTTGCTATCAAAACTCTTTTACTATCTGCTAGGTATCTAGGCAATGTTCTACATTCATTATTGTATTCAATTCTCATTATAACCCTATGAAATATATTGTATTACCATTGTTTTAGAGATGGAAAAACTCAAGTTTTAGAAGTTAAAAAGCAAGTAACCAATTCAAAATCATGGCCTCTCAGCACAGTTAAGGATCTGGGGCTCCTACCTATATTGGCCTGACTTAAATGCCCACAGAATCAACTCACAACCTGCATCATCCATCTTCAATGAGTCAGCAACATAATCTTATTTGATGATCAGATTATTGATCCTAAAGTCATTAACAAAATGTATATACCATAGTTTCCCAAGATTTTTGCCTTAAGTATTAATCTGAAATTAATTCAAATAAAATAAATACAATTTTATTGGGAAATGTACTTGAAGGTAAGAGAATCTGATTGATAATCCCTGAAATACCACAATCTCATAATCACTGCTAATTCACAAATTTTGATGAGCTTTCCTAATCTGAAAAATCTAAAAAATTTGAATAATAATTCCTTGCAAGAAATTATGTAAGAATTACCCTGATTGCACCTAGTACACTGGGACTGGATACATATTTACTGCTTACTGATATTATTTTCCATGCTTCATTTATTTTCTGCTTTAATTAATTTATTATTCCTTAAAATTATTATGGAATGCTTCAGATATAGTCAAAAGTACAGAGAATAGTGTAAAAAATAATCATGAACACTTTACCTACAATCAGCTTATACTAGTTCTACTATTCTTCCCATTTTTCCTCATTCCATATAATATAAAGCAAATGCCAGATATCACATCTTGTATTTCCATTTGTAGCTATTTTAGTATATATACCTATAAGATAAGGAATTTTAACAACCAAAGTAATTGTTACACATCTGTGCTACCTAAAAAGACTAAATAGGTCTTTCCTAAACCTACAAAGACACCAGTAAAACTCATATCACAAAAACAGAAAATATAAGTGCCTAAAAGACTATATAAAATTCACAAAAAACATCTTGAGATGACATCTGAGTTTGCTTTGATTTTCCAAGTAAATACCCTATTTAGTAAACTTTTCATTCCTATAAAATTTTAAAGACACAAATTCACAAGATTTAGGAATACACCTGACACAAGGACAAAAATAAAGTTACGATGACTTGTTTTAGTTTTAAGTTTGAATGGGAACAAGTATGACACACTATTGAGAGAACTCAGAGAGAACATAATGGTCTCCCATATAAGATTTGCTTTGTCAAAAATTTATATAATGCACCAATACAACAGAATCTCTTTAGGTACCTCTTGGTATAGATTAACTTTTCTTATCCTTTTTTCCCCTAAGGGAAAATCTGACTCTAATTGCTTAGTGTTAGATTATTTGATGTTAGATTATTACAAATGTTGCTGTTAATCGTTTCTCAAAATGGGTTCCTCATCCCATGGGATTTTTATGACTTAAAGTTAGAAAATAAAACCATGCAGTTAAAATGTTCTGAATGGAGACTCTGTGTGTCTTCTCCAGGAATCTGTAAAATGAAGAGGACTAGCCATACCATTCAATGGATTCCAGTGGTTAGTCAGTTCTGAAAATAATTTACAATGTTAAAAGCTAAACATAGGACGTTTGTGTGTGTGGTGTGTGTGTGTGTGTGTGTGTTGACATTGAATTCACAAGCCCTAAATAAAATCAACTTGGTAACTAAGATACATGACTCGCCCAAATATTGAAGAGCATCAATATGCTTCCAGCTTTCTAATTTTACATTGATAAGCCACAAGCCAGCTAAGGGTCTATGGGGATGAAGGCATATAATCTCTGCTGACTCTGTGCTTATGAGCTGACAGAACAAGAAAGTCACTTATAAAATTCCACTACAACTACTAACAAAGAAGCCCACAGATAGGATTAATGCTCTGTCTTCACAGGATCCTTAATTTTGTTTTGTAGTCTTTCATCAGTTTAATTAGGGATCTGCAGCCTGACATTACAAGTAGAGAGATTAAAATAGGTCTAAGCCAGATGTTGATTAGGACTTCAAATACAATGTTGAAATCGTTGTGAATAAAGAGAAACTGACAGTAAACCAAAGATCTATTTCTCTGGACTATTGCATTTGCATTGGTGAAAGGTACAGGTAATATAGGTTATGAATGGAAACAAAGGGGAGAATGATACAAATTTCATAACAGCAAGCTATTTCTTTGACCGGGAAAAAGCTGGAATTAAAGCATAAAATATACAAAAAATAGCATTACTTCTCCTTGAGTCTATGTTTATAGACGATTCTTTGATTAGCACTTTCTTCTCAATTGGGTAATTACTCAGATTTGCTGAGTAATTAGGCAGTCATTTATTGAGAGTCTGCTACAACCATGAGTAATAAGATGCTAAAGGATGAGAAGGGAAGTGCACATGATTCTACCACGCTTATAATCAAGCAGATAATGTACAGAAGCTTAGCACTCTTCCTTCTAATATATTCATAAATGTTTATAAATATGAGACAATATAAAAACTAATTAAATCTTATGTACAACTCCATTGTTATATGCAAGTTTTCAATTTATATCTTGACCTAATCAAGGACATAGGAACTAAGAATAAAGAAAATAAGCTTGAATTTCCTCAAGTACATGTATATTTCACCACTAACATTTTTATTACTAGGAATTACCCTTTGCAAGTACCTTTATTTGCTGAAGCTTTAATCACATGATTTTAAATTATTCATGGTAGACACATTAAAAAATCCTTGAAACCCTCACTTTTTTGCCAGCTACAAGTCTTATGAGAACTTTGGGTTTTTGTTGCCCTCTTAAAAAAGGCTAAAAGTTCAAGTTTCACCTACAACCCACTCCTGCTGCAGCAATGGGGTGAAGGGATCGAGAGGGGGAGAGTGACCTGAGATAAAACTTTCAGTTTTAGTGAGATCAGGGGCCCTGATTGAATGATTCAGTGTCTGGTGCCTGACCCAGAGACAGAGAATTGGGAGCTGTTGATGAACTGTAGTGGGGAGGTGTCCTGGTCTTAAATTCTTTCCAATAGATGAATCAACCCAACCATCAATTCAATAAATATCTCAAGGGAGATATTTACAGAGAATCCAGAGGCCAGAAGGTGCTAAAGAAGCAGAGAAATACAAATACACAAAGGAAAAAGACATAAAAAGAAATCTTGAGGCAACTGAAACCATGAGGGAGACCGAGGCAAGAAAATTAAACGTGGCTGAAAGGCAAAGTCAGTATGCTTACTCATTTGCATAATGTCCCAGGGGACTTATGTTAGATCTGGAGAGCTGCTATAGAACTACACACAATGTTGTTTGAATATGAATGTTGATGAATTATCTTTCTCTGCTCCAAGAGGTGTTGTTGTCTGGTAAGACTGTTTACCTACTTCCCTCAGTGTGTATCCCTTTTGAAAATTCAGTTGTGCACTGTGGAGGGAGGCATAAACAGGTCATAGGTAAAGACATCTGACATCTGGGTTCATATGTGAGTTGCGTCAGCACAGATGCAATACTAAGTATAGCAACTAATTAATCTGATACCATAAAAGGTATATAAAATGACCAGCCTCACTGGTTACTAAATATAATCATGCGTGCAAAGAGCTTAACATATATTACCCAACATATAGAAAGTACATGACAAATGTTAGACATTATGTTTATTTTTATTGAAAATTTAAGTATGTTGCTCTTTACAATCTGAAAGGTGCTTCATACTTTTTCCTAGAGACAAACATAAACAGGAGGGGCAAAAGTACACAAAATCAGGCAAGTCTACATCGCACACATACTTTATAGACCTATATATTTAAAAAATATACAATTATTTGGAACCTAAAAGGTAGAAGAAAAAGGATAAAGACCCTTTCTCCAAAAGATCATTTCCAGATATAAGGAAAAAGGAACCAACTTTTTCTAAGGTTTATATGCTGACTTTCCTGAACTCATGATCATGCTTGCACAGGGGGTTTGCTAGTCCAGATTTGAGGGTTAGTCCAGGAAAAAGGTGTGCCCATGAGAGGCTCTAACACACACACACACACACACACACACACACACACACGCGCGCACGCACGCACACATGCACGCACGCTTTATTGAATGGTGCTTGGGTTTCTCAAGAAGGGAAACATAAGGAGACCAGCATCCAGAAAGGAAGGATGTAGGAGCAAGATACCCTGTGTGATGCTACTAGGAAGTATGTGCAGGAGTCTCTGGGCCAGAGACCTACATATCAGTGGCTAGTTGGGGTCCTAAAAACAAAAGTGTCCATATGACCAATAGCTCACAAGAGTTTGGGTAAGGTATCCCAGGATATGGAAATCAAGTCGGCTCTAAGTGGATAAAAATCTGCTTGTTTAGGCTGTTTTTAAAGTAATGATATGTGTGAAAATTTGAATGTGGTGCAGTTGAGTTTTGAGTCTCAGCTTACAGTGAACAAATATGTAATAGATAGCTGACAGAGGCTATCTTTGACTCATCTCTGTAACAGCTCACCATTTGGTATCAAATAAAGAATCTCCGACATCCAGTGCTGCATTCTCACTCTTTCAAATGACATGAAGGGATGTGTCTGAATCAGGTGAGGCCTAGAGAGGGAGGTGAATCTAGCCCGATTAAAGTGGAAATTGATGGCCTTTGACCTTAAAATTATAGCTGAATCTTTAAAAAACACTGATTTTAAAATCCTGAAAGCAGTTTCCACCAAACCTTGCCCAAAATTACAAGTCTCAGATTTATGATGGTTTGGCTTTTGATTTTCTGACATTACAATTCAGCTTTATTGAATGCAACACACCAAGTAGAAAACCATACTTTGAATTGTGACCTTTCCCAGGTTAGCAGTGTGCTGCATATTCCATGGGGAGGTAGGCAGCAGCAAGTGCAGCTCTGCTCAGCTACACAACACTAAGGAGAAACACTAAGGAGAAACAACAGATATCAGGGTATCCACCATCCTTCTTTTAATCTTTGGAAGGTCTGGGAAATAGAAGAAAGGAAGATGATGAAGTGTGATTTCAGGGAACCAAGTCACAGCTTCTCTAATTCCTCATTTATCTGTTAGAAATGAACTTTTAGATTATGTCTTAGACAACCATCTAGTTACCCTGCCCTCTTGTCTGATGCTATCCTACTACCCACCACCACTGAAGGAACAAAGGGACAGCTGAGACCTGGTACTGAGGATAGTAGTCAGGGAAAGGGCAAGTAGGTGTCAGCTGGGGAAGCATAGTCCTGTTGCCTGAAGGTCTGCTCTCACAAATCCTTAAGGTTTTCTCATACTTAAGATAAAAAAAACTAATTTGAGAAAACATAACCCTGTGTTGCATGATACTAATTGTGGGGAAGTGGGTAGAGTACTGGGGTAGGAATATACAGTAACTCTGGGTACTTTCCACTCAATATTGGTATGAGCCCAAAACTGCTCAAGGAAGTACAGTTTACATTAAAAAGAGAACAGCATTACCTTCCCCACAGCACAGTCATGAGATCAAATCTGCTAATATGCAAGGTTAGTAGAAGATGTCCAGAAGTATGGCTGGCCTTCATCAATGACACCTCCTCACTGCACTGCCCGCCCAGGTCAAGCGAGTGAAACTGAGATAAGAAGAATGGCTGAAGGGAAGCAGATGCTGAGCTGAATGAAGAGTGGGCAGGACAATTCAGGGTCAGTGTCACCTGGAGGTGACAAAACAGGGAGCTTGGTATGACTCTGCAGTTGCAGAGACTCTGGGCCCGGAATCTATCACAGTTAGAGGGTTTAGCATTGTCCTCTGGCTTACCATCAAATTCTACCTGAGACAGCCCTGGGAACTGCTAACATAGCTCTTCACTGAGTATGGTCCTGAATCAAGTCACTGATTGGTCCCACCCAGAATGGAGAAGAACCTTTCAAGTCATGACAGTTTCCAATTTTATTCCACATCAAACTTAAACACTCAGTCATTCACCTTACTCAGGTTAGTATGAGCGGAAATACATCAGGTTTCTTTCATTTTCCCTAAGGCTGCAGACACCCAACAGCTGAACCCCCACTCCTTGCCCCTATGCTCACCTGTTTCTTGCCCTCTTAAAGACTACCCACCCAGGACCCCTCTCTGCTTCAGAGAGCTTGCCTACCCTTCCTATTTGACAATAAGTTTTTTGCATCTCTGCCTAATTCTGGTCTAGATATTGAATTGTTTCCTCACTGAAACAACAACAGAGAACCCCTGGGCTGCCTGGACCCCAAGGCCCAATGCAATAGAACACACTCTGGCTCTGAGTCCATAGCCACCTACCTGGCTTGTGTCCTGCCCTGGCTGGGGCTCAGAAACTCAAGACTCTGACAGGAATAGAATGCCAGGTCTAAGATAACTGAAATGACAGGGAGAATGGTGAAACAAGAGTAAAGGCCCTGACTAATCATTTTTTAAAATGCTTAAAAAAAAAACCAGCAAGCCTGCCACTGAGGTCTACAGTCAGGTTTTCCAGTGGCCAGGGGAAAAACATACCATACTAGCCAACAAAAGATGTATATGTGAGTTACAGCTAGCACACAGACCAGCAGTATGAGCTGCAACCCCGGGTTATAAACACTGTCCAGCCTTAATAGTTGCCTGTTTAGGTCTTGGAGCATGTTGCTTTCCTCCAGCCTTACTTCCCACTTTCGGTGTCAACTGGCCACAGTGCCTAGTCTTAAACTGCCTGGCTCTTCCACTGGTGTTGTTTCTGCCAAGAACTAGTGAGACCTTCCAATCTCACAGTTCTCAACAATTCTTTTCTTGCTAATTGAGTAGCAGTTTCGGATTCTAGAAAAACCACAGGAGGCCTAAGGAAGGAAGGGAACTGATTATGTCAAACACCTACCACAATACACAGTCACGAGAACCTAAATCCTCAAATTCACCTTGGGGGTGAATTATTACCCCATTTTACAGAGAGGAAGTTGAGGCCTAGTGTAGTGCAGAGGTTGGGTAGAGCTACAAACACTCCCATTCTGACTCATTCCACCACTCCACAGAAAACAACTAGCTTTCTGGCTGCTTACAAAGTTTTAGATAGTCAGTTACAGCCTCTGAAATATTTTGCTGCTCCATGCACACTGGGCATCTCTTGGGGTCCAAGAGATAGCACCAGTCCTGGCACCAAAATGACACACATTAGGGTTTGTGAACTGGTCCAGTGGAAGAACCCTGCAGCATCACCTTCTCTTGGCCTGCCTCGCATCCTCCAATAATCTTGACCTCCCTCATCCTCTGCATCAGTTCTCTCTATCTCTGTCCTCACTCTCCTTAGCCCTGTAGGTGACTTGAGCCGACAAGGTGGCTTCGCCTCACTCTGAGCTGGAATCACTGGATTTATGGAGAGCCATGAAGCCCTCTCCTTCACACCATGCTGGAGACTGCACTGACACTTGTTTCCTGCAGCTGTGCTATTTCCTGAAGTTTACCACCATTGCCAGGACTACTGCGTTTCCCTTCCTCTTCACCACTATTCTGCACCTTTGTCTCCACATAGGCAATGTCTTTGTTACCAGGTACCACTGAGTAGATATATGTGTGCACATTTTCTGTAGCTTCAGATGTTCTAAATTCTCCCATGATCAATTTCAGTGTTTGTGTGTATGTGTGTGTGTGTGTGTGTGTGTGTGTGTATTTTAAGACTGCAGGAGATATATAAAAGAGGAGTAATTGTTTAATGCTACTGATGACTCCTAATGGGACACCGAGCATTAATTCCCCAGTGACTTGAAAGAGCAACTTGCAGCAGCAAACTCTTTAGAAAAAGGAATCCCAATGCTTGATAAAGTCTGTGTAAAAAAATGAGAATTGTAGTGAATTGCTACCTATAGAGAACAGATTGTCTGCTTCTAAAAAGCATCTCATTTTCCTAAGTTTCTTTTCTTCTAGCTCAGGAAACTGGATCATATGCTTTCTTTGTGATCAAGTGCTGACATAATCTTATAAAATTTCTGTGATATTATCAGATGGAAAAGGGTATATAGGCAACAAAACAAAACCAGAAAACCATCTGCCTCAAAAATACCCCTGACTAAAATATAAATACATTTCTCTAAGTGTACAATTTAGCAGCTCAAAAGTTAGAGGTTAGAGAAGGGTTTGTTTATATGTGAATTATTTAGTATATTCTCTTTTGTGGAAGGAAGCACTGTTGCTGAGAATGTTTTCTCTACACAGAAAAGGTCTGCATCAATTGTAGTTATTTCCTAATCAAAAATAGCTGTTTAGTGGTTAATGACTATGGCCTCTTTACATGAAGGTTGAGGCTTCAATTCAAAGGTTCAACCTCAGAGTTTTTGGTCTGTTTGGCTGATTTACAATTGACCTACAACTGTATTCATTAGATTAACCCCGCTAAGACCTCTGTAGTTGACAGGAGGCCAGCAAGCAGCCTCTCACAGGCTTGATGGCAGCTGGTCTTCAGAGACTGGGAAGGGCTTTCCCAGACTGGAAAGTCCTCCCAGCAATCCAGAGGAAGTCACACCCTCTGCTGAGATAGCATAAAATGCCCTTTATTTTGAGATATAATAAATGATCTAACAAATACTATCACCATCAAGTCTCTTCTCAAGACAATTTTATTTTGTTCTAATATTTGTAATAAAGGCAAAAATTATGCATATCATTCTGTAGCCTCAAATTTCCACTAAATTTATCTTTCTGCAGCAGTGACAATCATTTTCAAAGCTGAAACATACTTTCTTTAAGGGATTTTTTTCATACATTTGTCCAGTTCTTAAGCGACTAATAACTTTTTTAATTTATTCTTTAAAATTTCACAAACACTATGACTAGAATATAATTAATGGTAAGTGAAAAAGAATTGGCTTGAGGGAGTTAAATGAGGGAGTAAAAAAATGAGGGAGTTAAGGATACTTGTCTTTTTAAATTACACTCTTTTGGCCCTCCCACCCCTCTCTTGGAAAACCTCTATCACTACATGATTATCATTCAGAGTTCACAGTTTACATTATGGTTTCCTCTTGTTAAAACTCATAGAGTGGACAACAACAATGTACAATAGCTGTTTTCCCTATTGTAGTATACACACAATAGATTTCACTGCCCCAACCATATACACACAAGAGTTCTAGCAGCCACTGATGATTTACTCAGTAATAGCCATGTCTTTTCATGGCTTGACAGTTCATTTCTTTTAAGGAGTGAGTAGCACTCTATCAGCTGTAAGTACCACAGTTTGTTTATTCACCTTCTGAAGGACCTCTTGGTTGCTTACAAATTTTGACCATTATCAATAAGGTTGTTAACAAAAAAATTGCAGAACACAAGAATCTCCTTTGCAGAAATTAAAACCAAAACCACTATTTTCTTAACTAAAGAATCATGAGCCATAATTTTTAAGTTATTATTACTTGAAGGCAGAATTCATAAAAATCATATTGGTGTTAAAATATCACAATAATTCTTTGTATTTTCCTAAATGATTACCCTTAAAAGTGTCCACTAATAATAGTTGGAATGTCTAGTGTCATTTTTAAATTGATGAGTAACTAATTCTCAGGGTAATATTTTGTTGACTGTAGGTTATAATTTTAGGCATTATTATCTGAGCATAGTTATAATAAAAATATTGTATAAGAATACTGTATAAAAATAACTTGTGAAATGATATTTATGCAACTAAAAACCAGAAAAGCTGATTCTTCAGTATAATCTTAAAGTTGTAGCATTGGATTTTTCTAACAGGCTTGAAATTCATAACTGGTGTGTCACAGAAAGTTATTTATTATTCTTAATTACAGAGTCAGCATTAATTGGATATTTGTATGCCAAGAATCATGTAAAGCATATTCTCTTAGTCCCTAACAACAACCCTGCAAGGACAATGTCTCCCATTAAGATCCCTAATCTCATGGGAAAAAGTCAGGAGTCCCAGATCAGATGGCTTGAAAGAGATGGAGGACGGCTTTGAATTCAGGTTGAAGCCTATGACACATTGTCATGTACACTGTCCTGAGCTAAATATGTGACCCATGAAACCTGAGGGACTTGACTTTCAAATCAGTTTCTAAAAAAAATGGTTACCCATGTGCTACTGATAAACATTACCTAATTATCATGGGAAAATGTAACTTTTAATAGTATGATTTTCGGAAAGGTGACATATAATGTCACTTTCAAATCTTTCCATTTTTGAAAACACCACTGATACAGGGTAGAAACATCAAAGTACTGGAATAAAGAATTGTAATAAAAATAAGATAATACTTTGCTTCTTGTGCCCTATAGCAAAATGCTATCATATATGTTGAAAAAGAATTTGGCTTTACATGAATTTTAACACCTAATGTTTACATCTAAACATTCCTTCATTTGAAAGATATTGGTTCATCTCTATTTGGGTATCCTATAGGATTAGCCCATAATTGATATTCTTGGGTTCAGAGTAAATGGCATTTCATCAACAGAACACTTAAATAATTGTAGCAAATGGAAAAAAAAGCATATTGCTCAATGAGTTTGTCAACGATACTCTATAAATTGCCCTAAACTGGCAACATCAGATTTCTTGCTAATACTGGGGTGGGGGGAGTGTAATTGATTATTTTTCAATGTTATTTCTACTATAGTTTCATTTAGACTGTTATTACATTGTTAAAATTATTACTGAGGATGGAAAACAATTACTTTTGACTATGGTGCCATTTTTAAGGCAAGCATTAACATCTAATGTGTTGTATCATTACCACCCCATAAGCCATACTTTCTATGTAGTGAAGATCATCTGAAATGCTTTGTAAGTGATGGTCACTATTTTTTAGGTCTGCAAAATGAATTGCTCTAACCATTCTTTATTTAAAAATGAATTGCTCTAACCATACTTTACATAGTATTAGCTTTGAATACAATAATTTTCAATTTTGTTCAATTATTTTATAGCTTGCAAATCAGGTAACTTTTCACAAATGTAATAAGGAAGAAAAAAATGATGCCAAGTTTATCATCAGAGGCTGTTATTTAAAAAGACTACATAAAACTGCAAAAATAATAACAAAATGGGAAAGAGATCAATATACATTGTACACATATTGCAGATTCTATAGATGGATTCACACTAAAACTTAAATCTCTGCTGCTTATTCTTAAAACAGAAGCTGCAAAAGCAAAATGTGTGCTCCCCTAACCTTTACACAGCTAGAGATACACAGGGTTCTGGCCAATGAGACACTTGCCAATGTCTGCAGACAGTCTGACTTTCCCTTCTTTTTCCTTCTTGAATGATAGTGACGCATAGGTGTACGGTCATGGTGGCTGGCCTTTCACCATCTGAGAGTGTATCCAAGAGAACAGTGGAGTCATCATGATAGAGGAGCAAGGAACAGGCTGTCTTAGCATACTTTAAGTTCAAGTCATTGTGTTCTTTAAGCCATCACTACCAACCACTATGAATTTAACATTTGAGTAGCTATTGTTGGATGGTTGCTGACTTTTTAAAAATTTGAGAGAGCAGCTGAAAATAGAACTTATACCTCCAATATGAGGTAATATGACATTTTCCTCAGCATTTTTTTGGTAATATTGTTTATTAGCTGGAACAGTTGTGCAAAAATAATGACTTATCAAAGAAAGTATTGTAGCTGAGTTCTCAGTTCAAGTTTTATACAATTGCTCTGTTGTAGGGGTTAGGTAGAAGGCTGATATGGTATAGAAAAAAAGTTATAAGTCAGGGTTCTTGGATTTATCCCCAAAATTAAAACCTCTTGAAAGAAATGTTTTCTTTTATTCAGATTGAAAAGAGTAAAATACCAAAAAGCAGGTAAATTAGTTAAGAAAATATTATCAAAAACTATCAAAAAGATGGTATATTTTTTGGTAAAAATCTCAACTTTTGGCTAATGGATCTTTTATAATATAATACTCATACCTCATTGGTAAAATCTGAGTAACTCTAATACTTGCATCCTAGTCCTATATTAACCAAATTAAATAGCTTTAGCTTTCTGAAAAAGGCACAGGGTAAAAGATTATAAATTGCATTTTTATTAAATACTGTGCTTTGAGTAAGTAAAACAACACTAGATATTTATTTTTCATCTACTTTCATGGTGTCACAGTTGAGTTACAATTTCTTTTTCTCAAATATAAGATTTCTCATCCTCAAATATGGATACATATATATATATATTTATAATGAAAGACAACTTTTTCCTACTATATTTTATTACAACTGCACCAAATCTTGTTTAAATAGGTCACTATAGTTGTGATCGTCAACTATCAATTTCCATATAAACTGACTCTTTTATGCTATGTATTTTCTTCTCAATGTTTGAACAACATTTGAATTCCATATCCTTCATTTCTGGAAACAAGACTGTTGTTTCAAATAGAGAAGTATGACCTTCTACCATTGACAGAGAACACCTTCCTAGGACTGAATATAAAATACTGTCCTTGGCTTAGGACTCTCTAACTTGATATAAAATACCCTTGTTTAAAATGCACCTCAGAACTAGGGGAATATTTTGTTCTGTCCCAGGATGTCGGTTAGGATTTATGAGCGTCTTCCCACCTGGCCTGCTTCCTTAAGCAACATCTTGGGAGGATTCCTTTTTCGATTGCCCACCTGTCCTTGGACTGCACTCTCCAAACCCCAGCTCCCAACTCCATTCTCGCCTGTTCTTTTGTGCCAGGCTGAGCTGTTCACCCCTTCCACAAACATCTTAGCACCAACAGCTTACATGGCCAATACGACATTTAATCCTGTCCACCACAAGTCAACCTGTGCACAGCTGTATAGCAAAGATGACTCTTACCAGCATTATTAGTGTCACAATTTGGGACACTTTTTCTCCTTTACCTGACCAGAAATGCTGTTTTCTCTGCTCTGCTCAGCTCAGTTCAGATCCATGATTACTATGATATGCCTTGATGGTTGGTATTCTTTGAAGCCACACTCATAGTTCTACTTTGTTCTCAGGATGACTATCTTTTATACATAGACTACCTTCCTAGGATGACCTCTAGTCTCTGGACTTGTCTAGTCATGGGGCAGTTCATCACAATAAAGTGCCATTCTACACATGTATACCTATGTGAGACAAGAAGCACAGTCCCATAAACATTAACTACAGAGTCAGTTCTGTTCATAACTTTTCTGCTATAGGGTAATACATGCAAATATTGGTTCATTGTAATTCAAGATCCTTTCCTCAGATTAGTTAATATTTAATGGGAGAAACTTTAGCATTTCCCCATGTTTCACTGGCAGAGCTATTAAAGTTTTTCCTAACTGTTCTCAATATAAGCCTCTAAACTGGTAAAATAACATTTGTGTAACAGTCATTTCAAAATTCAAGACAGGATTTAATTAGTTTTCAACTGCTATGTAGCTTGATCATTGATGTGTTCCAGGATGCAAACAAGCCCATAGCAAGGTGGCTGCTGACAGACACCTTCTAACAGCCCAGATCATAGGGAATGTGCTTGACTTTGTCCAAACCCTTGAAAGATGTCAATTACACTTACAGCTAATCCCTCTTAATCAGGAACTCTGTGAAGAAGTAGTTATCACCATTCTACCACTTTTAGAGAGTGTCACAAAACAAATAAAATTAGGCCATATTAAAAATGTTAATTCTGTTGTAAACTGTTTTTCCCAGTTTCTAGCCCTGATTACTGAGAACGTCAGATAGGACTTAAATCAAAAACATTTTTCTTGTTAAATGGCTGTGCATTTCTTTTTGTACTCACAGATTCAAATTTGTGATATAAAGACTCCAAAAGGATAGAGGGGACATCATTTTCACCACAATTAACACTTCCTTTTTGCTGAAATTTATATAAACAATGAATTTTCAACACAAGAAAAATGTATTTCCATTATAATATAATTCTTTTTATCAAAACTTAGTCAACTATATCATGTAATAATGGAATCAATCATCAAACAGTTTTGTCACTAATTGATGCCCAGCATGTCAACATACCCTTAATCCATGATTTAGAGCTATAGGTTGTTGTGTTTCTCCAGGCAGATAATGGAGAGAAGCTATGGGAATGCACCATGTTCTTTCCTTCCCCTTATGGGAATGCACCATGTTCTTTCCTTCCCCTTCTGGTATGTTAGTATAAGCAGCCTTTATAGTACTGATACATATGTTAATTTATGTAATCATCCAAAGGGCAAAGTCTGTGAAAATGGGAATGAGTTAATACAGTCTTAGTAAAAAGGCAACTGAAGTTGTTAAATGACAAGTATGGTGTAGAGATAACAAGGAATGAGATATGGTAGAGAAAAAAACAGTTGAAGAAAATTCTACCCATTGGGTAGCTATAAAGATGGGGAGGGAGGAAGTAAAAACAGTGAGTCATATCACATTCAGAAATAAAAATGACACTGGCAAAAACATTTCAGGCCTTCAACATCTCTAGTAACAAGTTCTCATGCACAAGTAATTGCTTTCCTATGATACTCAGAAAAGGTCACAGAAAAATGAGGAAATTTAAAAAATTACAAATTCCATTCACTAAAATTTTTGCAGGAATCAAGTATATCAAATCCATAATGTGTAATCTAGATATTAAGCATAGTTTTCTTGTGATATATGTATGTTACACAAAAAATACACAAATAGATACATGGTTCTTTAAAACACACACACACACACACACACACACACACACACACACGGAAACACTTCATTTTTCTTATTTTTTTTTTTGTAGAACCCAGAGCCCCAGGGATGAATATTCTTAGTGCTGATAGTCACTAATGAAACATGACTATCTTATTTGGAAAGAAATTGTTAAAACCATAAAAGGTCACTGGTTTAAAATAGGGTTTGTCAGCTTCAGCATTATTGACATTTTGGTTAATAATTCTTTATCTTGGGCCCTGTCCGATACATTTAGCAATATCCTTGATCTCTACCCACTAGCTGCCTGTAGCACATACCCCACAGTGTCTCTAGACACTACCAACGATTCTCTGGGGGTAGGTGGGCACAAAATATCTCCAGTTGAGATACAGTGGTTAGGACTAACAGGACTAATATACTTCCATAGCACTAGACACAATTCAATTTCATCCTCAAAAACAACTCTACAAAGTAGGACCCATTTAAACTTCTACTTTACAAATGAGGAAACTGAGGCACAGAGTGGTTAAGTTACTTGCTTAAATACACTGGACACAGACATGGCAGAGAGGGAAGTCAAATCGAAGGAGTCTGATTCCAGAGTTTATGATCCTAATTCCTACACTGTACCTGCTAACAACATGGGGGAAATAAACATAAATCAGAATGATTTTTCCATTCAAGATTTTTAGCAGTCTTATTTGGTACTTAGTATACCTGTTTTGAGTTCAGAATATTTATGTGAAAAACAGGAACACATTTATTTGAAAAATAGGAGTTAAAATAAGGTATTTTATTAAAGCATCTAATGAAGTCTCCACAAAAGCCCTATAATAAAAATAGAATATTTTTCCCATTTCTCTTACTCTTTTTTTTTTTTTTTTTTTGGAAACTAGGTCTCACTATTTTTGTCTGTGGAACTGCAGGCTCACCTTGCCCGGGGTACCACAGACTCAAGCAATCCCCAGCCTCAGTTTCCCAGGTAGCTGGAATTACAGGTGCATGTCACCACGCCCAGCTATTTTTTGGGGACTAGGTCTTGCTACGCGCCTCTGGCGGAACGCGAACTGCAATCCCTGGCCCCGGCTGCAGCTTCTTAGGCTGCCACTCACAGGCATGCGCCACCATGCCTGGCCCAATTTCTCTTACTCTTTACATGCGTATCCATATTAGATTTCTCTTCTGTTAACTGTGTATAGCAATTAGAGTTGGTTATACAAGGGAACTACTATAAAACCTAGTTTCCTTTGGCTTGGATTACCTTTACCAGTAACCTCGGAGACACAAAACACTTCCTGAGTAACTGTTTATCGAATGCAAACCACTGCCACAGGCCACAACACACAATATGCCAAAGGCTACTGAGTAATTCCTGCGTGTAAAGGAAGGTACTGGGCTTCACACACTGCATCACATATAGTACCCTCAAGTGATTATATAGAAATACCCCAAAGATGCCCATTCTCTAATTATTTTACCTGTGAATGTTATTTTATTGGCAAAAATGGGAGTTTGCAGATGTAAAGAAAGTTACTTCAGGATAATTATGGTGATCTTAAAGAGAAGCACTTGAATTATTCAAATGTATCCAGTCTAATCACTTGAGTCCTTCAGAGGCAGAGAACATTGTTTAGCTGAAGACAGAGAGAGCACACAAAGGAAAATCAGAGGTTCTGAGTAGCAACAGTGTAATTTGCTGCTTCGACAATGGAGGCACACTGTAAACATGAATGCAGGCAGTCTTGAGTGGCTGATAGGCTTCTCGCTGATAGCCGGTAAGGCTATCAATCCTCAAGTTGCAGGGGACCAAATTTGGCCTACAACCTGAGTGAACTTGTAAGTGAATTTTCCTCCAGAGCTTCCAAGTAGAAACCTAGGCAACTGACACTGTAACTTTGTTCCTCTGATACCCTGTGCTGAGAAACCAAGGAAGCCCACTCAAATTCTGTGGGACATTAACTTGTATTTTTCAAAGCTACTACATCCGTGATAATCTATTATTGTAGTGTTAGAAAACTATAAGCTAGAGACTTGGAAAAAAGGTAATTAACTCACTTGCCGCACCTTGCCATGAACTGCCAAACGGCAGGTAGTGGTTTAGAAACCTTGTCTTTCAACTCTCAAACTACGTTTTAAAAAATTCATTGTCTGCATAATAGAAACAAATAACTTTGTCTGCATCCATTCACTGATTAGTAACAACAGTATTCAGGAAAGGTAGGCTAAATCATCCCTTTTTATAGTTGAGAAAGGCTTAAAGGTATTGCATAGTTATGCAAGGTTTAAGGGTTAGTAAGTGGTAAAGCCATGAGTTATTTCAACTCATTATTTTTGCATGTGCTGCCTATAACAGTGTAGTTATAATAAAAACATTACAGAGATATAAACAAAGCAGATTATAAAAACTTATAAAAGCACACAGAGAGAAATACTTTTTGGCTGAAGGGCAAAGGAATAGGTAAGAATTCATGGAACTGCTAAGATTTAAGCTGATGGACAGATAGAATTTCAAAGGATAAATAAGACCTACTATTTTTTTGATTTAGAATCAAATTCTGGGGTGTATGCATACATGCATGCGTGTGTGTGTGTGTGTGTGTGTGTGTAGTAATTGGTCACTACTCAAGTTAGTGTTTGCAATCTAACATATAATGAAGCAGCAACATAATAGATATCTTCAGGGCAGGTAAATTGGGTTCATGAACTAAGTTTTGCAGGTATGTTTGTATCACATATAACAGAACAACATGAAAATGCTAATATCATTGAATTGTCATTTCAGAAAGGCAGAACTTTCTGCAGTGAATATATAGCAGAATTTCAAGCAGTCCGGTTCTAATATGTATTCCTGCAACAGAGTAGCTTCCAATAAGATAAATGCAGCAAAGCAGATGCAAGTGTAGCAGAGATGATGGGAGAGTGACCTCTTTGCAGCAGGCAATTCACTCCTATTCCATAGTGAAAGGCTCTGCATCATTGCTACATTGCTACTAAAAATCAATACTCTACCCCCTGGCTGTAGCTGAGTAGAGGCCTAACCGAGGCTGGATCAGATTCTCCATTCTGGGAATTTGGAATTGAATCTCTGAGAAGCTTGTTAGAAACTCTACTAGTGTTTAAACCCATTCACACTGCAAACTCAAGGACTGATACATAGTTTGCAGAGAAAAGAATAAAGCAGATATGTCACCAGACAAAAGATCAAGGAGTCCAGCATGAGAAACTGGAAGAACAGAAGACTAGGTCCAAGGTTCCTTACAGATTCATAGCATTCCAGGCCTTTGGTGATCTACTATACCTCTTTACCCAAATCCATGAGATAGTACCTCTTATATTTAAAATTAATACCCTTCCCAACCACCCCTTTTCTTTGCGTGGATTTGTATTCTTATAAGCTAATAGTGTCATGTATCAGAGACCACCTGACTATGCATTTTTCCTCTGTTCCAAATATCTAGGGGAAAAAAGTCAAGACAAGTCAACTACTTGTCTGCGTACTCCAAATATGTCAGTGTTGAAGCCTATAAATCAAACAAGTGAGCAAACGAGATCATCACATATCCATGGTTTCCAGTACCAACTGTGTGCTCAGCAGTGCCCATTAAGCTGCTTGCTTCTCTCCTTAATCTTCCTGCTGCTACTTGTCACCTTGCAGCCAACATCCTATCTCTTCATTCCCATCCACTGTGAGTAGATCTTGATAGCGTTGTCTCTGCAAACCCTTACTGCCACTGAAATACACCCCTTATGCCAAATATGCTACTGAATCTATTCCAGTAGGGCTTGAGTTCGATTGGTTTATTTTACCAAAGACCCAGGTCAATTCTCAGATTTTGCCTCTGAAAAGCATTTGACTCCGTTGAGACTCACTTCTTAAAAAATGAAAAAGTGCTACAGGTGCCACACTCTCCTAGTTTCCTTCCAGTATAACTGATGGCTCCTCCTCTATTGTCTCTTCCTTGTACATTCCTTAAATGTATCCCTTCCTTAAATGTTGATGCTCCTTAGGCTTTAGACCCTTGATTCTTTTTCTTCTTCTTCTTTTTTGAGGCTAGGTCTCACTATGTTGCCCAGGGAACCAGACTCTCGTTGCCCAGGGTACCTTGGACTCAAGTGATCCCCAGCCTCAGTCTCCCAGGTAGCTAGGATTACAGGTGTGCACCACCATGCCCAACTATTTTTTGAGATTAGGTCTCCCTATGTTGCCCCAGGTGGGTCTTGAACCCGCAGACTCAAGTGATTCCCGTGCTAGGCTGGGATTAAAGCTGCACATCATCGCAGCTGGCTTACCTTGGATTCTTCTAATTGAATAGTCTAACCTTGAGGCATTTATTTACTTCCAAGGCTTTATGCTGTTAAAGATTTCTAGTTCATTCCTCTTTCCAGTGCTTGTTGCATATTTCTAACTATCTAGGAGAGACCTTCAACACTTGGACATCTTTCTTATCTAATCAAAATGCCCCTAACCTTTACTGTTCTGGTCCACTTCTCAGCACTCTTCTTTATCCTAACCTTTCAAATAGCTAACTCCTACGTATCTACAGGTTTCTCAAGTATTACTAGTTTTAGAAGTGAATCCACAAAATCTGCCTTAACTCCCTATCTCATGCTTTTGCTACCCCCTGTACTTGCCCTACTAAAGTATTTATCACACTGCCCTATACTTGTCATTCTCTTGTATTCTGATTGATAGTGGTTATATCTGTCTTGGAAGTCTGTCCAGTGCTTTGCATAGGGTGGTACTCCTAAATATTTTTGGAATATTATTCACTATTTCTTAAGTTATTAAAAGCAAATGATATGAAGATTATTTTAAAAGAACGTTTGGAGCTGAATGATTGCTCTATCCATTTGCACATACTTTAGAAGAAATTATACTTCTAACATATTACATCGAAACAATTAAACATGCCTTTGTTGTCATGTCTATAGAAAATCTGAGTGTCGCGTTAGTCCTAAGTCAGTGTTACTTTCACTCATGGAATATTTCTTGAATCTTTTGGTAGTATACTTCACTAAGAGTTTAAAATTCACACTTCATTTATGCTAATATGGTCATAATTTATGTAATATGTCATTTACAAATTTAGCAACTGTAAGACTGTTTATTCTAAAATTTAGGAGACATGGTTACTCAAAGATGAGGTAAAGAAAAGGAAGCAAATTTCAACTTTTTTCCAGAGACTATCATCTTCTTTCTCCCCATTGAATTTTAAGAACTTACCAGAACTCCCAGTTATGACCACTAATGCTAAAGCATCACTGTAGTCAATTATATATACACAAACATCATGTATATACATATCATTAAAATATATAACCATATATTTATGCTTACATATAGAACATGATATTGTTGTCTAGAGAAGCATTCCAAAACAAACTGATCATGTTTTTTACTTTCAGAATTAAGGAAAAAACAAAAAACACCCAGCGTGTTATATATGTCACAAGGTGAGACGGTCGTAATGCCAAATCTCGTACTCTTCTTCTTCCTACTTTTCAGGCAAAGGAGTGACTGTGTGACAGAGGCCCCAGGTGTTCAGTCACACAGTGCCAGGACATTGAATTGCAGGGGTCAGTGGGTAGGGTGGAGTAGGTGCTGAGGGGCATCCACCAGGAATAAGAGCAGTTGGAGGCTATACATATCTAGAGTCAGACAGAAAATCAAATTTCAGAGAGGCATACCTCTACAACGCTAGGCTTTTTACTTGACTTTTTTCAGTCTCAATTTCCTATGGTGAAAATAATACCAAAGTCACAGGGCTGTTCTGAGAATGAAATGATTTTATGTATGTAAAGTAGTTAGCACAGGGCCTAACAAAATATCAACGCTCAACAAATAATTACTTTCCTATTTTTCAGCACTCTAGAATTAAAATTGCAGATAAAAGAGACACAATCTGTGCAAATATTGTAAATATCTAGCTATTGGTTGCTTTAATTATACATAGATCAAGTTACATAGAGAAAGCTCTTAAAATTATTTTCAGAACAAAAAGAATAACACTACTGGGAAAAAGAAGGAAGCTTATTTTACAGTATAAATGAGAAATTGTATTTTTTTAAATCAAATATATGGTCGTAACTGTTACCTTTACTTTTAGCCTAGAGAAAAAGTGAATTATCAGGCATTGCTATCGCTTTTATTCATGTCAAATATTCCTGCAAATTAATAATTGAGACATAAGTGTCTATTAAGAAATAAATTACTTTAAATATTAAGTCAAAATTCTGTTTGATAATAATGTTATATGTAATAATGGAAAACTCTGGAAGTGCAATATATACAACAGACACTCTCTTTTATGGTCATGAATGTGTTACATGTTCCTAGGATTTATGAAGATAGGAAGGATACTCCAGGGTGAAGTACGGGAACAATAATTTCATCTAAAGATGGAGGAAAAACTTCTTCACTGCCAGTTTGGTTTACCACCTTTAATTCAGTCACTATAGTGCTATCTGCAAAAATCCTCTAGTGTTCTGGAAAATACTAGCAAGAGAATGGTGGATGCTTGAGATTTCAAATCAATCAAAGGCATTTTTTTTCTCATACAGCTTTCGAGCAATTCCACTGGGAGCCAAAAACCCACAAATGTGCTAATCAATCATATAACTAGACAGTTTTCTCTCTCAGGAATTCTAAAGTGTAGCATGGAGTGCCCTTCCTGCAAGTTAGGAAAGAAGTGACCAACAATCACTTCTGGAATTCACCTATCAAATTTCCAGGAAACTAGAACATTCCTTAGTCCCTGCTGATAACTTTTTTAAGGTAGGTAGTAATCCCACATGTATAAAATTTATAATCCCACTTCTATTACTCCTCTGCTATCTATCTCTATCATTAACACCACTTCTCCCTGAGAGAAAACATAGAGATGGAAGATAAATTTACAACATGGGGAAAAAAAGCATTACCAAAGAAGACATTTAAATTAAAGCAACTCAAATATATAAGTGATTGCTTGTGGCAATAAAACCCTAAATCTCTGTTGTTTTGTCATAGCAAGAATTTAGTTTAAAACTTGTACTTATGCATGCATCTGGAATAGTTTTCCTAGTGAGAAACACACAACTGATTAACTCACACCAATACCTGGCACTGCTTCACAAATGTTTTCCTAGTTGCCAAAGTCCAGTCTACCTACCAAAATGCTAAGGTTTTAGCTTAGGAAAAACCTAGTGTAGTTCTTCAGTTTACAGGTGGGTGGAGAACTATAATCACATAAGGAAATGTACCATATCCCTGCCTTACAGTTCGGCTGCCACAGGACTACTTTAAAGAAGCATTATGAAGGAAGTAGACCAACAGAATTTCCCTTCCCCGCTTTTCCAAGGGCAACTGTCTTTAAGCATTGGTATTTCAGCTCATCTCTCTATACTGCACTTCAGAATAGAATCCTTTCCAATTTGTAAAATTAGAATGGTCTGTTTTCAATCAGTTTTACAAATATTTGACAAAGCATGAGAAACAGAAATATCCCTGAATTCTAACTTTTCCTTACCTCCAATAGCAAGCATATTTAAAATTCTATATTGAAAAAAAATAGGAGGGAAATTTCTAAAAAGGGATCTAAAAAGAGACTAAAGTAGACACATGGTGAACAAAGATTACTTTTACCTTTCTATATTAATCCTATTTCATTAAATAAATCCTATTTTTAAATCTCATAAGAACATAATTTAAAAAAAAATTAAAAATACTGGATCAAAAACTTTCTAATACTTGAAACTGAATTATAAGAATTGAAGTGTTACCACATCTTATGTTAAGATTAAATTCAGTCAAAACATTCTGCAGAAAAGTCTTTAAAAATGTAAAGTTCAATAAAAGGAAGCAAACTTTTAGAACATTCGTTGATGTTCTGTTTCTAAATCTAATCCTCCAGGCATAAACTACAAAGTTAATAAAGAGCAGATTAAAACCAACCAAGAACAAATTATTAATTCCATTTTCCATTTCACTCTTCAATTCTCGTTTTAAATGCACTAAGAATCTCTTCTGCTGACTATGAAAGCTGCAGCAGCTCTAATTATCAACAGATCTTATCACAAAGGGTGTAGATACTTCCTAAATGAAAGCACCATATGCCTAATTATTGAGCTAAATTTATACTCAGAGTTATCTCTGAATGAAACATTTTCAACACACAAAATCTTTCTTCCTATGCCTTTAAGGTATTTCTCCAAATTTTATTCTCTCTTCAGCTTTTTCTGTTCTCCCGCAAAACCTGAACATTTGTGTGAAGCCAGGCCAGAAAGTTGGAGGTGTCTGGATACTGATGATTAGGCACTCTCTCTTTGTGGTTTTCCTAAGAATAAGCATCTCTGCTGTGAAATAACAATTGAAACAAGTAAAAAAAAAAAAGCTTACTTTCCTGCCACAGGAAGAAGAAACTTTGGGAGCAAGGAGAGAGGCAACAGAGGAAGGTGTACAAGCTATTAACACAGCAATACCATCAAAACTTCCTCTCCTTTCCTGGAAATGACTTCTCAAACCCCAATTATTTATTTATCAATTCCTTTTTACAATATCCCTGACTTATTGTTTTCAATCAGCCCCTAGGGGGAAATAAATAAAATACTTAGAAAATAATGTACATGTTAGGTACTGTGCTAAGTAAGAGATTCACTTGTTTTCTTCTTTACTTCTTGTAATAATGCAAAAGAGAGTTATTAGCTTGATTTCACAGGTTTAGAGAATGGAAAAATATCCACTCTAACCCAAAAGCCTCACAGTCTGACTCGGTTTTAAAGAATTTTGCTGATATACTGAAATTGTCTCTCATTTTGGTTTTAAGACAAATTGCCTTCCACTATTTAACTTCTGGGTCATGAACCTTCAAAATAAAAGCAGGGGAGTCTAAAAACCAGTTGGAAGACAACAAATCTGCCTGTTAAATTAGCATGACACAGATCAAAGACAGGAACAGTCATTGCCATGAAGATCTGAAAAAGGGAGAAATCAGGAAATGTTGGGAAGGCAAGAGAGATTGGTGGGAAACACAGAAAATGAATAAGTGATAAAAACACTTCATTTGAGAAGAATGAAACAAAGAAAACAAAATTCTGAATTAGGTGTTTTTGGATAAAGACAAGTTTAGCCTAAATTTTTCCTCCAGTAATCTTTCCCTCTGATTACTCACTGAAGTTTGAGTACTGTACCACAGGAAATGGAGGACCTTGAAAATCTGAGTTGGGCAGCAGGAGAGAAGTGGTATTTTAGGAAGATTAACATAATAGTGATATGTAGAATGAATAAAAAATGGATCATATGCAAATTCATAGTTATAGAATCACTAAAATGCAATTATTAGTGAGAGCACTTTTCAGTAAATACAGTATTAAAATGGGAAACAGAAGATGAAAATTTTTTCTCAAAATAGCATATCTTCTTCCAGAAAAATCTGTACTAAATTCTATTTCCCAGTAGAAAGTAATATGTAAGGTATGACTTTTCTTTCAGTGTGGTATTGTAAGCATTGTTAAAAAAAAACCTTCATTTCTCAAAACTCTTTTTTGTTTCTTTTGGTTAAAAACTAACTTTAATTAGATAAACAGGGTATAAAGTTGAAATAGATACATTACAAAATGACAGTTTTTATTAAATGTGGTCCACACCTCTACATAGTAATGGACAGAACTGAAAGAGAACTCTTAATTTAAAAATAATTTATCTGAGAAATGAAATGCAGGGTGTAGATATAAAGCAAGCTATCTTTTAAGTGAAATAATAGACCTTTATATTCAGGTAAGTGTTTAAAGGAATCTCAAAATGTCTACACTTATTCAACATTGTTACATTTAATCAAAGGATTTTTTATGAACCAACTTTACAGTCAGTTTACAGTCATAAAAGAAAGTGAATATATTTTTTCATTTTATGAATCATTCTGAAAACAACTTTAAAGTAGGAAAAGGCATTTCCTACATTGATTACTCTCTTTACTCACTAGACCTAGTTATGAATGATTTTGATTAATAATAAAAAAGAGATCTCTCTCAAAAGACGATGGTTTACAGCCTGTGAAGGGAGGAAGAAGGGTCTACAAATATCATTGGACAATACTTTGAAATATGTGGTAAGTTGGGGGGGGGGGGTAGGATTGCTCACACCTAACCTGAGTAACTCCTTTTGGTTTCTCTTTTAAAAAGCATATTTAGTTAAGAAATATTTACTTGGTCTTTAGGGCAATGTCCAGGGCTCACTGATGCAATGGATGACTAAGGGGAAACGATTCTATTGCTTGCAACATAGTCATTCTAGAACAGCCAAAGTCACAGAAATTCTGTTCACTTTGCATAAGAGAAGATGGAAGTATTTAAAACCTACACTTTGACTTTATCTTATTAGGATAGCATGCTTAACAAATCATAATTTTTACTCATCCTAACTGCTAGAGCAGTTTTCAACAGTAGTTAATAGCTCATCTTTATTTTGTATGCCCTCAAATTTCCTTGCACGCTTCCGTACCCCTTTAAAGTTACTGAGTTCTTCATTATGCATTCTAAGTTAAGTAACTCCTAGGAGGATAAAAAAATGAAGACTAACCAAATGCTTCTATGAGTGAATAGATGCAAATTATAAAATACGCCAATTATAAGATACACTTTTTACCACATGAAATTTCTTTTACACAATTTAATAAGAATGACTTAGAAATTGCTGACTTGAACTAATAAATCCTGGGCTTCAGGGCACTTAGAAATATAAACTCTGTGAAGGTGCCATTTTACTTGTTTTTACAACATAAAAATATACCTTGGATTAGAGGTCCCAGTATTTCATGAACTGGACTTCCTGAGTGGGGAGCTACTTAGGGGTGGAATTATGCAACCAGGCAAAACTACATAACATGGAAGGCAGGTGGGCTCGGAGACTCTTGTTTCTTGGGCTTTGATGTGCATCCAAGAACACGTAAGGAGAAATACAAAAGGGAGACATGCAGACACACTGGGAAGAGAGAGGTGGGTAAGAACATGTGCTAAGTTTGACAGAGATAATGGCAGCCATTACCTTGATTTCGCATTTTATTTTGTTCCCCTTGTCCCAGGCCTTTCATTTCTCTTGCTATTCCATGCCAGCAGATGCCTTTCACTTGTGGCAAGCTTTTAGACCTCAGCAGCCCCACTTTTGGCCACCATGTTTGCCTAGGCATTTGCCAATGAGGATATAGTTCACTTGGATTTTTATATGGGGAAACTATTAGGTATATACCTTCTCTTTTTATGCATACTAATTAATGATCTATCACACTAAGAGTTTGCTTTCCTTTCTTTGTGTAGTCGAAGAAAGAATCCCTTTAAGAGCATGTACCCCTTAACAGTTTAGGGTTCTGGGTGCCCTTTGGTCACTTCTAACATTAAGTAAAAATGAAAACTTATAGTTCACTAGATTATACGTCAACACTGCTAGCTTACCATAAAAATAATGTATCTCAGTAAAAAGCATCTTAAATATTGTAAAATTACTATCACCTCAAACATGATTTATAAAGGATACAGTGCATTTATGTCAATCATTATTCATCATATTAACAAACTCTCAAAGCCAAATTTAAACAATTCTTGCACTTAGCAGACTTTTATGAACTAACCAAGGTCAGAATATAAATACATTATGAAATGTGCAGCTCTTCACTATCTTAAAAAGCATGATTAAAAACATGTCATTTGAAGTAGTTAACAAAAACAAGAACAACAAAAATACAGGCCAAACCTTAAAATCAAATTACTCTTTTCTTTTACTATGAAATCAAATATCATAGCCCAAACAGTACAGAACTAGACATACTAAATAGCATACTGAAGAGTAGCCTACTTCATCAAATATAAAAATGCATATTGCTAGAACAGTTTACAAATGATTTGTTTCTGGCTAATTTTTCTTCCTTAGGAATGCAGCTTTCAAAAAAAAAAAAGAATGCAACTTTCTAAGACACTTTCTGACATTATTGAAACTTTCTTTGATTATTTTTGATCTTCAACTATAATCTTAATATATTAGGAAATCATTCTGATGAATTCTAAGAAGAATTCCCTCTTTTCTTAGATTACTAGAGAGGTCAAAGGCTTCCCCATCCATTTAATGTGAAAACAGAATTAATAGCTTAATAGTGAAGATAAGCTGATAGATGCTAACTGGATCTTACTTGGAAAAAAGGTGATTCCAAAGTGTTTGAAAAGAACCTGGCAGTAAAGAGTACTTTTTATCCTAGGTGTCCTATTCAAGGAAGAAACAAATTTTGTTGTAACTTTTTAAATATCAAATGTTATCACATTTCAGGGCTTCACATTTGCATCAGCCCATGCATGTACTCCAGTCTATCTTATAAGGTGCACTTTTCCTGATCCCTACTTCTTAGGTCTCCAAGCACCACAGTCACAGTCCTACTTCTTTAAAAATTCCCTTGTTCTGCACAGCTCACAGTTAGAAAATGCAAATAGTCAAGCAATACAGGGGAAAAAAATGCCCAAAGAGAAGGTAAATTAAATAAATATATGATACTGTTTTAACAGCTATGATTTTTATAAAGATTGATTATATTATATTTATTTATTAAAGGTGGAAGTATAAATAGTTTTGAAAAGTAATGCCTTAAAATATACTGTGATCATTTGATCTATCATTTTTCCTTTTAGGAATTTAAGGGAAATTCCTTCTCATAGCAGAATAAGATGGAGACAACAGTCAAATGGACTTATTTCAGCATTACTTATAAA
This sequence comes from Uropsilus gracilis, assembly GCA_004024945.1. NCBI lineage: Eukaryota > Metazoa > Chordata > Mammalia > Eulipotyphla > Talpidae > Uropsilus > Uropsilus gracilis. The sequence goes on from PVHY01000839.1 coordinate 95,367, forward strand.
AACAAAAAACTGGTAATAATCTAAATGTTCAGGTTCAAGGGAAGGGTTCAACAAAATATGGCATTTCTATTTGATATATTACACAAACATACAGTAACACTTTATTTTATTTGCTTAAAATATTACACTTGAAACTCCGTGTTTGTGTGTGTGGTGGTGGTTATAACTGGTGTAGAGGTGTTGGGGGAGCTTATACAATGGCATGGAAGACAGGACAGTGTTGACATTGCTTTCAACTGAGTGATACAACTGTGATGAATTTTCATTTCTACTTCTGTGTACTTTGGAAATGTTCCCTCCTGAATAAGCATTATTTTATTATGAAGTATTACAAAGAAATACTTGCTGCTTCTAGAAACCTATTCTCACCCTTGTTAAGACTAATTTCAAAAGATAATAATTTCTGCTGGGCAACTTAGTGAAACACTTTTAACAACATCCTGTAACAAGCTACATCAAAGAAAGGCAGATACTGATGAAATTTCAAGCAGCTAGGAAAGTGATTTTGAGACCCCTGTACTGCCTTAATTGTTCCAGGGCATTGTCCTTTTTTCCCTATGCCCTGACCAAGATATAAGGTGAAGAACTGCACTATTTGAATAGGTGCAACACACAGTCTTGTAAAAGATGAGTTACGGTTACACATATCAGTTGAAGCCAACTGATGTGTCACCTATAGCATGGACCTACAGCCCTGGCCTATTTCTTTTCCCTTGTCAGACCCTCTTGACCCTATTGTCCCTTGGCAGAATCATATCCTCTTCACAGAACTCTGAATAGAACATTAAATGAAAGAGAGTTTGTCAGAAATGGAGACTCCAGTAACAATTTATAGTTGGTGGATGACCTGATTTCATGTCTTAACTACAGTCATCTACAGGCCTGACACATCAATTACTGCCACACCCTTTCTCATAAACTTCAAATTTAGGAGAACAAGCACCCCCCCATCAGAGTTGCAATGAAGGCTGTCTCAATGTGTAGTATGCTATGTTATTAAACAATCATGCTGAACATGGTATCCTTCATCAGGTATTAAATGCTCTTATGTCCAGACTTCCTCTCATACAAAGTCATTCTTACAAAGGACGAAAGGCGGGACATTTTAATTGGAGACCCTCCTTTATTACCTGATAAATTGGGAATGCAAACTGGTCTAGCCACTATGGAAAGTTCTGTGGAGAACCCTTAAACTACTGAAAATGGAATTCCCATTTGATCCAGCAATCCCACTTCTAGGAATCTAGCCAAAGGTTACAAAAACTCTCATCCAAAAAGACACCTGTACCTGGATATTATCGCAGCACTATTTACAACAGCCAGGATATGGAAGCAACTCAAAAGCCCCAAAATAGACAAATGGTACAGAAAGCTATGGTATAGGTACACGATGGAATACTAGTCATCAAACAAAAAAGACAAATCTGTCAATCATGACAATATGGGTGAAGCTAGAAGGAATCATGATAGCAGAAATAAGCCAAAAAGAGAAATAATGGATGACCTCACTTATATGAGGGACAAAAGGAAAACAGTCTAACAGAAAAGGAAAATTTAAAACTAATTTTTAGCAAAATTGAAGTATAGAGCATGACAAGGGGAGGGGGGCAATAGAGTGTGGGAAGGGTCCCAAAAAACAAAGATGATGGTTCATGAATGATAAGGTGGTGGGAAAGTCCCAGGGTAGATAACGATATAAAATAAATAATAAACAATATAAACAAAAACTTGATAAAAGCACAAATGAGAGTTAATAGAATATGACTGAATAACACACTATGAAAGGATGTAGAGCACTGGGTCCAAAGACAGGTTTCTCCACAATGTGCCTAAGTGTCAGGCTGAGTATTTTGAATTGAAAGAAACTTAAAGACAGATCAAAGAATGATATTTTTGCCTAATTATTCATCTTCCCACCCCTCAACAGGAAAAAACCTTTGTGGATGTTCAGGAGATGAGAAGCAGCCTGATTTCTCTGGACTAGTGTTTACAAAATGTTTTAAATGCATATCTACACAGATCTATAAATTTCCTTTTTACTTTAACTTGCAGCATTCTTTGCCCTTATCTCCTGAATTTTATGAACCCTTTCAAAAATCATATAATCTTGCCACTGGACTGACCAGAAATCATACTGATAGTCCAGGGGGCCCCAAGTGCACATGCTTAGTCGACCTCCCCCCCCCCGTATTTATTTAATTATCTCCAAGTTACCAGTCTCTACAAGGGCAGAGGAAGATTAACTTCCTCCCCAGCAGCTTTAGTTATGAGGAACCATCAAAGACTGGCCCTTGCTAATTCCCAAGGACTGCTATGGCAAAAGAACTAAGACTCGTGCCAAGACAGGTTCATCAAGGTTATGCTTTTTACTGCTTCAGACTCCTGGATCCCTCTCATCTGGCAGTTTAATGTAAACCAAAAGGTGAGAAATGTTTTATATCTCTCTCTAAATTGTAGATTAATAAGAGAAAACTGGTAGAACTAGTCCTTGGTATAATAAAGCTTGGATTTCGTGGTTGATCCTTTTGCTCTTAAAGACTTTATTTTTTATATCCTATGTCATCTCTTTTATTTGTCACACGAATTAAGCTCATAGAGTAGAAATGCATGCATAGGGCCAATAAGTCTGCTTTTTGGCCAGCACGCAGATTGATGAGTCCTCATATATATATATAAAATACATACACACACATATATATACATATATACACATATACAAATATGCATATATATGTACATGAGGGAAAAAGATATTGCTAAGTGACACCCTTCAAAACACCCCTGACATGATTGGTTGGTCACAGAATGGGTTAGATTGCATTAGACCACTCATTCACTGCAAGAAAATTTCTTGCAAGGTACTCCATAAAGCAAAACAATTTCTAACTCAAAAACATGGCACATCCACATTGGAATTATTGCTTAATTCCAAGAGATTTGAAGATTAGGTAAAACTGTTAATGTGCAAAGTCAAACAAGGACTTTCCATTTGTCTTCTGTCCAGAAGAGCTTGGCTTTATGACCTGTTTGGTTTCTACCATTCAGATGATAAATTTCCTGAAGTACCCTTTGGTAGTCGATAGAGAAAGTTTTTACTGGAATCAAAATACCATATCATAAGCAGCATGTTTTCTTCTGTCCAGCTATGTTAAACTCTCAGGGTGTTTAGATTTGAATTTCAAGTCCTGAAGGTCCATTGTCATCTTAAATTTTGTTGCTTGTTGACCGCCTGATTAATTCAAGACTTGTTTTCTTAAACTAAAACTTTGGGAGTAAATTATATGAATATTGTGAGAGCTGTGTCTTTTGTTCTCTGTTGGAATCTCTCTTGGATCATATTTAATCTGATAGGGGATAATAAAAGTCAGCAGAAGTTGGGAGCTGATAGAGGGTGACACAGCTAGATCAGGGAAGCTGGCTCACTTCTTGGGGATGCACGTTGTTGGACCTGCACCATGTCTGCACCCTCTTCTTGGGGACACATGTGGTAGGAACTACGCCATGTTTGTGTGGATGGGTGGAGACTGGGAGTGAGAAAATTGTACAAGAAAAGATGGGAAGTGGGAAGCACACAATGCATTGTGGTCTTGGGATGAGAGGAAAAAGAAGGAAGGGGCACTTGGAGAAGAAGGAAGGAGCACGCCACTGGGCCGGCCTTGGGGAACAGCAGTGGGCTGCAGCAGGACAGGAAAGAGGAGGTACCATGAGCTTTGGTCATGGATGGGCAATGGCCTGGGTCAGCTGGAGCCCGATCCTGGAGTTGTGTGGGTTGGTGGTATTTGCTAAAGGAGTTTAAAGAACTTGGAAATTTGAACTTTGTGCTGGAGGCCTGTTTTATCTAGTTTGATTCAAATATCCTCAGAGAGGAAGTGAGGGAAGCTTAAGAAGATGGATTTTATGTTGGTTCTTGTTTTACCTAACCTGGTCTGAAATCTTCAGTGCTGAAAACTTAGTTTCACATCTTTACTTTTTGGTGCCTGGTTTGGAGCTCTTTATTGCCTGAAGCTGGGGCAGAGGCTGAAAGGGAAGCGGAAGCACTGTGTTTTGAATCATGCATCTGAGGGACCTCAGGAGTGACTTTGTTGGATGCTTTTTTGGCATTACATTGCCTAAATTTAAAATGGACACCGAGAAGCAGAAGTGCTGTTTTTGAATGGTGTTGGGAGGACCACAAGTGCACTTGTGAACTAAAGGAGAGTTTGGACTTGTGATGAGGTAACTGGGGTTTCTCCAGTCTTGGAGACTCTTTGCTTGTTTACTTGCTTACTTTGACATAAACAAATTTTAGTTTGGTCATTTTAAGAACTTTGTCTAATTTTAGAATTGCAAAAAGGATGGAGGATTGGAAAGATCCCTAAGGGCAAGCAAAAGCAGATTTAAAATGTAAAGATTTTTTTCCCTCTGGTTGAGGCTTAGTGAAGGTTTTTTGCCTTTTTGCATCAGTTTAGAAAACTTGTGAGATTTACTGGAGGCTTGCCCCTTTTGCATTCAATTTCAAATCTATAAAAAAGGCTTACTGCTTTCAATCAGTACTGAAATTGAAAAAACTCCTGAAACTGAAAAACTGAAAGACCACATCTAATAATTATTTTTTGGTACCTATAGAAAATCTGCTTATGATTTTAGCTAACCAGTCAGCTTACCTCTGGCTGGAAAATTCCCTTCACAGATCAGGATGTAAGTTAGCTGAAGGCTGCTTTCTTTCAAATATAAACACCCAAGCAACTTAAAGAGAATCCTTTAAACTTTCAGGCAGTTATAAAGGCATTTTTAAAGGTTAAACATTCTAATAAATACATGTAATTAAAACTAATATAAATAGTAAGGAAAACGCCTCCATATGCAAAGGAAGTAAAATGTGTGTTTTCATTAAGAGAAACTATAAGTATAGAAATGCATTTTGTAAGGAAAAAGAAAGTAATTTTTTAGGAAGTTGGTTGTTACAAAATCTGAAAGTAAAAAGAAACGCTATAGAAAGTTTATGGAAAATAAGTCTGGGGGAAAAGATTTCTGTGAGCTCAAGCTGTATAAGACTGAATACATTTATTATAAGGATTTTAAAGTTAAGCTTTAATATCAATAGTACACTTATATAAAACCAAACTTCGATTTCTTTTACCAGCTAATGGGACAAAAGTATCTTGGAAGTTTGGTCTGCTCCTGATAAGGGATTGGGAAAGAGTTTTCTTTGTATTTTAAATAATTTACCTAAAAAGCAAAGATGTTGATTTATGTTATTGTTATTGGGTCTTTAATTAAGGAAACCTAATCTTCTCAGTTTTAAGACATTTTGCTCAGAACTGTCTAAGGTTTCTATCTATGTCTTTAAAATCTTTGTCACCTTGGTTAAATGGTTAACTGTTATTTCATGATGACTGGTAATCCTACAAGTATTTTAAATTCCTTCAATGCTTTTTCCAAACTTCCCCAAATTAAATACTAAAAGAAGTCTTTTGACTTAGTAATGATAGCAGATGCAAAAGATAGCTGGATGTACTCCCCAGGGAGCCTGAGCCAGAGTCAGCAAGACTGGATGTCCTAAAATGAAACCATCTAAACTTCCTACAACCGCTAGGAAAACTATGAATATGATGGAAGACCCATTAAATCATGAAAAACTTCAAAAGCCACCATCAGACTAGAAGGCAAGAGGAATTTAGGATCTGAAGAGGCAAGACATTGGACATTAATGTAATACAAAAAAGTATCACCAAATCTTCACATAGTCCCAACACATGGTCTACCTGTTAGTAGGTAAAGTCACACAAAAAGAACTCCACCCTTCTATGACTGTCTATTTATAATTAAGGGTCAGGGGAGCTCATTAATAATCATAAGAGATGTTTTAAAAACATGTAACCTACATTGCTGAGTAAGTAGTCTATACCACCTGAGCCTGGTCAATTCAAGTTGTTTTTCTGTTCTATCTCCTTTATTTTTGATCTTTTATTTCCCCTTTTTTAAATAAACTTGCCTCTATCACCCACTTGCCTATGTGCATGTATGTGTGTCTTTATCATACTTACTGTCTTCAAGTAACAAGAACCTAGCAAGGAAAAACTGTGGTTAATCCTGCATCATCTTGCACCATTTTCCTGTTTCAGTAATGCTGAGCAGATGGTCTTCTGAAACATTTCATGAGATTTAAACACTCATACTAAAAGGGAAACAGTAAACTAATTAGATTTATTTACGTGATAAACTTTTTAGTTTATATTTACATGGATATGTTATTACTATAAATGTTCTAGAAATTGTATGAAATTTCTAAAATGTTGTTGTCTTATTATATAGATTTTAATGATTTTTTTCATTTAAAAGATTTGTTGAAACAGAATTATTTCATTTGCTTTGTGTTAGGAATTATTCCGGAATTTCAACTCATGATTTTTGTAACAAGAAGTGTTAAAAAGTTTAGTGAAAGGGAGATCATAATGAAATGGCTTTTAAATTCATGAAGAAATATTTGAATCTTTTCCAGAAATTTATGTATAAATATACCTAAATGTGCATATAGTCATGTGGTCACTTAATGACAGGGGTATAGTCTGAGATACTTATCATTTGGTTATTTTATCCTTGTGCAAACATTATTGAGTGTAACCACACAAACCTGATTTGTAGAGCCTAGGATATAGGTGTGAGAAAACTGTTGTGTATATAGTTCATTAGTAATCAAAATGTCATTAAGCAACTTATAAACTATACATCTATATCTAATGTTGTACGTGCAAATGTACTTTTAATTTACTGGCAAAGAAAATAAAGATTTGAAAAAATGAACTATTCTTATTTTTAACAGTACATCCAAATTCATCAATTTGTGTCTAAAATGAGTTGTAACACATAGATTCTTATATTGGACTACTGTTAAATTATAGAGGTCTATAGTATTTTCAGGGGAGTATATAGTTACTTAGTATTTTCTAAGCTATAGCTTATTTTTGCCATTGTGTTGTTCTAGTACCTTATTTTTAAACTGATTTACTTTATCTTAATAAATACTATTATATTAACTTTGGCGATATACTGACTGTTACACAAAGCATATATCCAAGACTTTAAAATACATCGCAGTTCATATTGAACAGTAGATGCCTAAATTGTTTTTAGATTTAAACCTGTATAACAGCAAAAATGCGTTATAAATATATAAATAGACGAGTGTCTTAATCAATTACTAGAGAATAAAAGAATTACCCAATAGCCCCTGCAGAAAGCCATAAATTCTTTGCTAAAGATTAAATATTATAATCAGATATTCTGTAGTCATGTTTTGATTCTTTTTCATTTGAAGTAATTAGAGGTAATTCTCCTGATTATCTGTTTGAGTATCTGTTTAATTATATATAAACTTTCCACTTTTTCCTTTGATGCTACTAACAATTTGGTGAAATACAACTTTGTGAAGATCGAACAATTTATTTTTCTCTCTAATTGATTCCTCCAGAACTTGTAAAGTTAGTATTTTTATGGTAACATATTTATTTACATAAGTTCTTCTTGGAGTAAGGCAAGATTAAAAATATGATCACAATATTTGACCAGAATGTCATTATTTGAGAATATGGATAGACTCAGTAGGACCAACCAGATAACTTTAAAGACTTTCAATTGAATTTAATGAGTCAGTCTGGTATCTTGCTCACAGGGATCCCAGAACATCAAAAAATAAGAAGGAAAAATTGCCTTCTGACCAGCTTGAGGCCCTCAAGATATTTGGGGGGCCTTGAGAAAAGAGGAATTAACCCAAATGTATAGATATTACAAGTAAAATCTGATGGCAAAAATTTGACATGGCTTTTGAAGCTATTAAAAGTCCAATTTGGGTTTCTTATAAAAGTTTCCATCAACCTAGATTAAAAAAAAATAAACATATGGTTTTCATTGTTATTCTTACTCTAATTACAAACATTGTTCTATTTATATAAATAATCACACCACATTTAGTATAGCAGGAATTATCCTGCAGACTTGTTTTACTGTGATAATCTTTGAGGTGATTTTAGAGACAAAAATTATGTATTCCACATTTGCAGACAGAGTCTAATGCCGCTAACTGTTCTTAAGATTTTGTTTTCTACCTGTAGGTTGGATTACATCTTAAATTCTTCTAATTTTCTCCAACAGCTGGTTATGACTCTTCAAACTAATTCTTTTTTTTTTTTAGATTTAGAATCACTTGAGAACAAAAACTGTTTATTTACCAAGTGAATGTGAATGACTCAAAATAACCTTCAAAGAAACCTTCATAATAGTTCACTCTTAGCTTGCTGTTATGTGAATCACTCAAAATTTACCTAAACTCTCAATAACATCATTATAGATCCTCAAGCAAGCAGAAAAATCGATCAGATTGTCTCTGATTATCCTCACTGTATCTGGAGATACTCTGAGCTGGACACCTAGAAATCTGCAACTGGCTGCCCTTCCAAATTCAGACTACATTTATAGTCTACTCCAATCAATCATCACTGCTTTTTTTGCCATAAAAATACCTTTTATTAAATACCGAACTGCTTGCACCATATAGACCTACTGGGGAACCTATATTATTATCCCCTCCTGACATGAAAACAACCTTCAATTGAACTGACCTACTTTGATGGCTGGACCCTTCCAATCCGGGACAGTAACTACAGACTACAGCTTGTACTTAGGGTTTCCTATCTTCCACTTTTAACATATAAGCTACCCTGGCACTTAAAGACCTCACCAATGACTACGATGCCTCAAGATCACAGGGTTGTGGTTTAGGCGCCTACAGTTGGCTTTTCTTTTTGTAACGCCTGTTGGCTTTTCTTTTTGTAATGCCTGACTTAGACTTTTGATGCCTCTTCATCTAGTCAAAGAAGGCTAACTGAAGAATCACATTGCCAACCACAAAGCCCCGAGAAAGAGCCAGGCTCCTCCCTTCTTTATTCCCTCCCTGGCAAATTTTTTATAGTTCCTGGTTGATTCCTATAGGAAGATTAATTGCTAAATGTTGTCTCTATACATTCCATTGTGAACTCCTTTCCATCTTGTATTTTGCTCTTATTAATCTTTTCTTTACCTCAACAAGTTGGGCAGAGATAAAATACCCGCCTTACACCAGGGTACTTGGCCACATTAATGAATCAGCCAGATTTTGTTACGTTGACTCTGACCTAGTTCTTGCTGATGTGAGTTCTTGGTGGGGTTAAGTATGGCAGGTTAATGGATACCACTTATGGAATCCATGACCAAATGCCTCGTCCTCTGATGAAAGACATGGGCTGGGAAATATCAAGAGATAGTCCATCTTAAATGCCAACAATTTTATAAACTTGGGTTCTTTTGTTCACAAAGTTGTGCCACAGAAAACTCCGAGAAAACATAGAAAATGTGCTCCTATACCACAATTCCCAATTCTTCTCACTGCTAAAGGTTTTGTCTCCAAGTTTTAGATATTAAAACTGGAAAAGGCAATCTTGAATCAATAGTATATATAATATTAGGATTCTACACTATTAGTATCAGATACTATAATATTATAGAAGAATAGTATCAGAACAAGAATTCAGTGCCACTATACAAACTGAAAATACTCCAACCAGAAGATAACAGCTCAGCTTCTGCGGCATTTCAGTACTCTAAACACAGTGACATTTAACCAGAAGGGACTTATGTGATCATTAGTGAAAAACATTACTTCTTTGTAAATCAAGTGAGATAAGTAGGATATAATTTAAATCTCATAGACAAAAATTTTCTATCAGATAAATGAGGTACCACACTATATTGAACTGACCTACTTTTTGTATGATGTAAAGAATAGTGAGAAAATGGGTTTAATCTATTCTATTTATTTATCCTTATTCTAATCTACATCCTTGTTTCCGTTTGTAAATCTCTTACCACTCGGCTACTAATTCTATTCTCTTCTGTATAGTCACCAGCTCAGTTTTTACTATAGGTCTTTAAATGTAGTCATTTTACTTGTCATTTTATTGTGACATTGTAGATGAAAAAAAGAATCACAACTGATGTTAAATTACATATTATTAAAAGATCCAATTTTGTTAAGAATAAAACTGCCAAAGAAACTTCATAAGAGGATTCTGTTGAAGGTAAACAGTGACAGTCCCCACAATGTACCTAAAAGTTATGGTAATATTTTGAATTGAAAGAGGGAAGGCCCAAGAATGGTGTTTGATCTAATTATTTACCTCCTTATACAACAGGAAAGTTATCTTGTTGGTGATGCTCTCAGAGAGCCTTACCTTTCCAGACTAGACTTTGCAAAATCTGTGTTTGATGCAGGTGAACATAATCCTGCAAAATATCTTTTTCATTAACTTGCAAAGTTCTTTGTTTCCTCTCAAATTTCATTACCTTTTCCCAAAAACTGGACAGACAGACAGATATCACCTTGTTGGAATGAACAGAAGTGTGTAATTAATGTCTTTTCTCCAGCTAATCTCTCTTCTATAAAGTTAATTATCTCCCAGTTGTAAGGTGCAACAAGGGTAGAGAAAGATTAGCTTCCACTCCAACAGGAGGAAAGAGTAACGGGAAAGTAATGGAGAAAATCTGGGACTGGTGCTTTTTTAAAGAAATGTATTTTTTCGAGGTAACATTGTTGTACAACACTGCATATGATTTGGGGGTATTGGCCTATTTGATAAATTTAAGAACTGAGAGACAAATGGACTGACAGAGAAAAAGAAGTGAGGGAGGCAATCTAGTAATGAAAGTCAAATAAATACAAAGGATATGTGGGCTGTTAAATTGTATTATCTCTGTTCAGGATTATCTGTTAGACAGCTGGGCTTGCATGTACCTAAAGCAACAGCCAGAGTATTCATGACAGAAACGAGGGCTGTGATTTTTAAATGCTCTTAGCCTTAATCTCATTTGGTTTTCTTTCAAGTACCTAATGATCACAGAAGTCTTTATCAGACTCAGTGGGGGCAGGACAGTGTAGAGACATTCTTCACAGCAATAGAATAAGGCAGTATTGCTTTCTCAGGCAATAGCTTACCTAGTAAAGACATTTCATCTTTTCTAGCATGGTCTCTGTGGGGCTTCCAAGCTGCCATTTCAGGGCTGAGGAGGAAGGAGGGCTAGGCCAGCCAGCCACCAAAGCATTTATTCTCATTAGAATTCAGTTATCGCAGGCTGAGTGGGACTGGACACTACTAGTCACCTTGTAATTCACACTACAAGAACTAAAAACTCTGTTATTAGTTCACTGGACAAATCTCAAGAAGACAAAGCTCACCAGGTCCAGTGTTTCAGTGTCAGACATTCTCAGGTCCTTTTGGGTCTGAAACCCTGAAAAAGTCTAAATTTAAATTCCCACAAAAGGTCAAAATCTTGGAGTTACAAAGTACAACTGAATTTTGACTATCAGGTGAAAGATTGAGCTCTGATTATAGAATTTATCATAATTATATTACTTTCGCAAGTCTCAATCTCACTTCTTAAACTCTCCTCCAAAGACAAAACAGGTGCACTTCACTCAATCTCTCTTCCTCTCTATTTTGGGGTATAATTTCAAAGCTTAAAGAGGTAATTCAAGAACTGTGATTACCCTAAGATGATACTTGAGCAACAAGTTAATTTGACTATGAGAAAGAGACAAATTAATTCTTTAGCATGCTTAGAGATACAGAGGCTGAAAAAGTACATAGTTTAAATAAAGATACCTAAAATTTTTGGAATTTGGCAGGATCTGTGAAACAGAATTGATAGCAGCATGATAAAATGACAGCTGTCTGGAAAAACTTTAATGAATGTATCCCTCTGAACATCAAAACTCAACTTGAACTATATTTGATAACCTTTTGAAATTTCATTATCTACTTCCCTAATTTATTAAACAGTATGTGGAAGAGTCATAATCAATCTTGGCTGGCTGGTTTTAGGTAGTGACTAATTAGCAGTAATAACAACAAGCAGAATTTATTATACATTCACTGAATGCCTGATGTCATTCGATGAGCTTATGGGAATAATCACATTTAAGTTCTATGATCCAAAACAGTGGGTTCTTTATTATCCCCATTTTATAAATGAGAAAACAGTAGTTCTGAGAAATTAGGCAATTTGCCAGATTCTGACCCCCAGGTAATCTGACTCTAGAACAGGCCCTTGTCTCTACCACACTGCTCCGCATGAAGGGAGCAGGGCCAGATAAGGGTGCCCAGAGACTTTCTAGGACCTCCTTGTGCAAAGAGGACTGCACACTCCTGAAGTGAAGAGCCTGTTGACTGAGATGAATTTGAAATCTATATCTCTACTTTATAAAAAATATAATCCCTATGGTAGCTGTCAATTCTTCTGTTACAAACAGTGCAATGTCATGAACATTTACAATTTAAAAGCGCTCTCCCACACTGTCACACCCTTTTTAGGAGTCTCTCCTCTCCTTTTCTTCCTCACCTTTTTGTAAAGAATGTCCAACTGAATGATTACAGGTGCCTATGATTCCTGTGGAGATTTTCACAAAGACAAAGAGGTCATATCAAACTTCCCTTGGGCAGCTTTAAAAAGATGAGATCTTTCAAAGAATGCCACTGATATACTACAGTTAATGTAACTTACCTACTAAAAGATCAAATTTATACTAGTGCACATTTGTTTGTGGATTCACTCCACATTAGGGTCTGCAAATAAAAATGTGGACAGTTTATAATAAATGTGGTTTTACGTAGGAGGTATGCCATGTTGGTGACACACAGTCCTATCTGCGGGGATGAGGTTTCCATTCTTAACTCAATT
>PVHY01000839.1:108213-190995 GCA_004024945.1 Uropsilus gracilis
GGGAATGTGTAGTTTGTGTCAAGGACCTAAAACAGATTGAGGAGTGAGGGGCAAGGGATGAGCTGTAGAAGGTTGAGGGATGGTAGTGGGGGTTATGGTTAAGAGTTCAATTATAAAACCTAAACAAAGCACTAAACTAAGAACATGGAGGGAGAAGTCAAAGCTTAGTTTCCACAAAGAAAAACTCTCCTCCATTATCACTTTAGCCTGTTTAAAGGAGAGGCATTTCATACTATCGCTGGAGTCCATGAACAGCTGCTCCTGTTTTGACCAATCAAACTTGTCTTTGAAAAAAATACACATTTTTATGACTCTGTAGATGATAACAAACTTAAAAGGCCATGGGTGCTTTATAGGATGAGGGTATCGGCAAGTTCCTGAGCAGTTCTTCTCCATGTATTGCATGTTGAGCCTCATCAAGTACACTGATTTGTAGGAATTCCTCCCCTCTGACCTTAGGACACAAATACTATAACTTATGAAATAATTTAACAAAAATAGGAAATTCACCACTGAATTCCAACAAATTCAGATCTCCCATAAAGGTGATTTCTATGTATGTGAACTACCAGGATACATTTCTTAAAGATGGTTTAGTTTATTTATTTAAGAACCACAAATGCAGTGACTCAAATATCTGAAATAAGCTCTAAGTTTTACTTACAGCTCCTTGAAATGAATCTTAAGTTACCTAGTAAATGACAGAATACTCTGACAAATTATCAATAACTTACAGAAAAAAATTAGCTATGCACTAACAATCTTTTTTCTTTTTTGAAATTAATGTTCAACATTCAGCATCTGCTCCAACAGACACACTGTTGATCTTAATTTCTTTACTTGCGAAAGAGAGAAATCCTTACAAACACTATCATCTATCTGGTCTGGGGAAGGTCCTTAAAGTGAAGCGGTCTCACATTTGTCTATGTTCAAGCTCAGCTGTATTTCACAGCAGGGTGAGCAACAGACCAGGCAGGGCAACTCAAGGGTATCTAGGATCCTTTGGATTCAGGTTTTCAAATCATGGTTTTTATTATTTTTCAAGATTTTTAAAAATATTAAAAAAAATTATCTATATAAAAAAATTATCATTGTTTTTCAAAAATTGGGTGGTTCATGAGAACAACCCAAAGAAAATTTTAAATTATTGTTTACTAAAACATTTATATTTTATTACAGATAATATGTACTACTAAAATATATCTAGGTATAATAATTTTTTTTAGCTATTGGTTATTAGCATTAAAGTTTCCTTTCAATATATAATTATATAAAGAAGTAGAACATAAAACTAAGGTCTGTTTTGAGTAGCTCAGAGAAGATAACTGTTATCCCACAACTGACTTGTTGTAAAGTCTTATCTGGGAGACTGGCTGTTAGTCTCCCACCCCAACCCCATTTGGGAGATTTCAGACTAAGAAAGAGGAATCGCCTCTAACAATAAATAGCCTTCTTCAACCCTTATTACACAGGAACGCTCCATAACTTCAGAAAAATAAAAAAAATTGTTCATTCTCTAGATGAGGATTAGGACTCTCATCTTAAAGGACAGTGCAAGCTCTCTCTGTAGGCACAAAACAACAAAAACAAAAAATATATCCTAATTTAAGACAAAGGGATGGGATAGAAGGAAAAATGAACACTTCCTCACAATTTTATAACTGAAATTCAGTTCCCCTCTTAAAACTTTGCAAATTAACTATAATTTTTCCTAAAATTTATAATACTTATATAGCATATATTTACTTTCATGAGTTTAATTCTAAGTTTGGCATCAAATATTTACATATCCATCAAATTACTACTGAAAACCACCTAATACCTTTTTTGTGAAGAATGCTAGGTAATATTATATTTGAAATTACTCTCCCTTAGGAACAAATCTCTTAAAAATTACCACCACACCAGTAACCCAAATGTATTAACAACAAAAAAATACTAAACTGTATACTGGTCATCTTTAAACCAAATCTGCAAAATGAAACTTGACTCAGAAAGTAAACTCCAAGTTCCCTACATGTCACAGACTAGTACTTTAAACTAGAAAAGTGTTAATTACATTCAGATGTGGCTGAGAAATTAATATATATAAAGAGAGCTAGAATCTATAAGAGACAAGGAACCTCAAAACCCCACTGGTTCATGACAAAGAGCCCAGGTGGTGATGCCTAAAACAGAATCTAAATGTGCAAGGTTCAGTAACCTATTCAAAATGGGCAGCTACTCTTTCCTGTCTGAAAGTGAACACTCAACACTATAATTTTAGAATAGCATGAATTAAAAGGGTTTTTTTGTTGTTGTTGTTGCTGTTGCTGTTTTTGGTTTACAAAGGAGAACATCTGTCTGAACTAATCTGATGAAAAACCATAATCCATTTCTTTTGCTTTTGACTAAATACTGAAGCTAATTAGTTGGTCTTTCATGGGGGTTGGGGGTGAGAAGGGGCTGAGTACTCAAGGCAACAATGAACTGTAAAGGATACATTTAGTTCTACCACTGTAGGCAAGACTGGATGATTTAAAAATATCTAGGTGCTAAGATGTAAGGTACTATACTGACACAGAACACTACATAAATTTCCTCTTTATGGTTAATTAAGATCTTTATATGTAGAGATACAGACAACATGAATCTAATAGGGACAGATATGCCCTGAAATGCTACAACTTCACTGCTCCTACTTGAATGCTGTTTCAAGAATCGCTGCTTATAAACATTAAACTTAAATGCAACACCAGCAGACAAAGATATAGATTTGGGGTGAAGTTAGCTATGGGCTTTTGGTTTGATATTTTTAATGGGGGTCAGGAGATGCCAGTAGGGAGGTGGTAGATGAGACATTGAGCTTTTTCCATCTTCCTGGTTTCGTAATCCCGAAAGGATTTCATGGAGATGGGCAAAGAAGTTGTTAGGGGGAGTAAGAACCTTTTTCCTGAGTATAGGAGAGTCCAGTGCTGGATGGGGTGGTCTCAAAGAAACAGAAAGGCTGATGAACAGTGGAAGGAAGCTACCTGCACAAGGCCTTCTCCGCAGGGTAAACTGGACCAAATCCAGTTTACCAAATCCACTTTAACCTGTTCAACTACAGCTTAACCAGATGAATCTTGTCTGTATTAAAGTCTCAAATTCCATGACAACCAAGTTGTTCCACTCTGCGTTCACTCTGTGAAACACCTTTTCATCTGATCTCAGAATTGTTTACACTTGAAGATGGGAGGATCAGGAAGCTTATTATTTACCCATCCAACATCAAAGCAGAAAACTTATTTTCGGAGTCTCCGAAGTTGAAAATTTAACACAGATATTACTTCCATTCACATTGTATTTTAGAAATCTAAATAAAGATTTGGGGTGAAATGTTTTTCATGCGGTTCCTACAGCTCGGCAATTGTATAAACTCCAGGCTGGCACAGTTTCACACAGGAGTGTAGCCACACGAGGAGGCAAGTCCACAGAGAGCCTGATGACAGGTGACCAGGGCAGTGCCCAGGCTTCCTGCCCCGACTTCAGCACTAACCGGTTCTGGCACCCTGGATCTTTTCATCTCTGGAATGACAGTCTGAAATGATTTGACGGCCCTCTTCAGCTTTAAGCTAGTCATAACTAACAATACGTTACGAGTTACAAATGCTAACTGCAAATTATGAGGAGTAAATTATATAAACTGTCAAAGTCCATGTTTGTCCTAGATTAAGCTGTCATGTGCTATGGACAAAGACCTGTTGCATCCCATGAAATATTCCTTTCCTGACTGTACCCTAGAAATTCGAGAGGTTGGCTCTTTAATTTCTTTTGTCTTTTTTTTTTTTAAAGTAAATAACAGTGTGCACCTCATGATAGGACGTCCTGAAATTTCACCTTTACAGTCTGTGAGTGCACCGAGGATGCCACTTGGCAGAACAGCCCGGGTGTGCTGGTTTGCTGCTTAGAACCCTTTTTATCAAGGATGATTGATGCTTTGCACTTAGGTTCAAAGCTTCATTTCGGTGCCAGTTCCAAACCTTTATTATGGGAGTTGTTCCGCACCTTCACTACCACTGTTCTCAGGGACGATTAACCCTGTATTGGCCAGTGAAAGAGAAGGTTTGCACATCACCTGCCCATGTATTTTACCTATCTGACTTTATGGTTTATGATTACCCTAGCATGCAAGTTGGAAGTAACAAACGGGATTACTAACACGGATTGTTAATCGGCTCCATCTACTCTCACACTAAAAACAGGCAAACGAAAGCGCCTTTGACACTTGCACCTGGTGGGAGCGAAAAGCTCCAGGTCCACCTACTGCAATGTTGCAATCTTAAGAGTTGCAAAGGTTTGTCATCTGCCGGCAAAACACGCTGGTCAGGAGGCATTCCTAGCACGGTGCACTCACCTCTTTGATCTTTGCCCTCTTCTCGGCGATGTCGGCGTCTGCCGGCTGCCGGCTCACCACCCCGATGGGGGGCACGAAGTCCACCGGGGGCAGCCTCTTGAACGACGCCTTATGCTGCTGGTCCTGGACCATCTTCTCCTTCTCCAGCAGGATGTCTCTCTGGATCTCCTCCGGCAGCTTCTGCAGGGTCTCCTTGGCTTCCCGGAGAGCCTGCTCGTGGTTTTCGCGGATCCTGGCCAAGTTGTCTTCCAGGGCGGCCGCCGGGTCCTCGGGGGCACCCTTCTGGCCGCGCCGGGCTCGCCCATCCGCCGCGTCCTCGGGGCGCGCCCCGGGTCCGGGTCTGTGGTCGGCGGGCGGCTGCAGGGCGGGGCTGGAGTGGAACAGGACCCCGCTGAGCAGCTTGGAGGAGTCGGGCAGGAAGAAGATCGCGCCGAAGCAGAGCGTGATGAAGGCGCTGAACACCAGCAGGAGCACGAACTTCTCCGTCAGGCGGAAGGCGGCGGGGCCCGACCCCTTCCTGCCGCCGCCGAGCCCCCCGCCCAGGCCGCCGCCCAGGCCGCCGCCCGCCGGGCTGCTGAAGAGCGGCAACAGGCCCCCCACTGGCATCGCTCCTGCCAAGGCGGCCGCCGGGCAGTCCGCGGTCCAGTGGCCCTGCTCCGCGCCGCTCAGCAGCAAAACTTCGCCGCTGCCGGGCGTCTGCGGCTGCGGGGCTGGGTCCTGCGCATCCAGGCCGCCCACACCCCTCGGCTCGGCTGCAGGTATCCCCCGGGGACACAAGTCCCCGCCGAGGCTCGTCTGCGGGGCGGCTCCCTCGGCCAACAAGCACGCGCTACAGATCGCCGGCGGCAGCCCCTGCGGGGAGAGAGACAGCGAGAGGCAGCAATTACGGCGATGCTGATAAAGTTTCCGCCGGGTCTCCGCCCTCCCACAGCCGCGCCAGCCGCCAGGACAGCTCCCCGAGCGCGCTGGGGTCGGGAGTCCAGCGCCGGGCCCCGCCCTCGGAACCCACTATTTGCACTTGGGGTGAAGTTTCCGTGTCTCGGGGGGGCGGGGTGTCCCGCGCGCTCCTGGAGCAGGGCCGCGCGCCGACACCTCGCGGAGAAGGCGGCGCACCTCTGGGCACCGGGGGCGCGGCGCGGCGCGGGTGGGGGCTCGTCAACTTCGCCCGCTCCCCATCCCGGAGCCGAGCCGAGCTGCCTCTGCTTCCCCGGCGTCCGTGGCGCGTGCCTGGCGGCCGCTGGGCACCCCCTCGCGGCTCAGCCGGGGGAGCTCGCCGACCCACGGACGAGGAGCGGCGAGAGGAGGCGCACGCCGCCCTGCACCGCGGCCCCGCGAGCACTGGCACCACAGCCGGTCTCCGGGCGGTCGGAAGCGAGGGCGGTGACGCGTCCGCAGAGTGAAGGCGCGTCCGGGCCAATCGCGCGCCGTTCAGGGTCCCGCGGGGGCGGGGCCGAGGCGGGGAGGGGGCTGCGCGGGGCGGGGAGTTTACGGGAAGCGCAGCCTCGCGGGGGCCCGCTCGGGGGCGGGGAGGTCGCGGGTCCGGAGGCGCGAGGCGGGCGAGGCGGGCGGGGAGGGGGGGCAGACGGGCGGCTGCCCCGGCGCGGGGCGTGCGGCCACGGGTAGAGCGGACGGTCGGAGAGTTTGTCTCGAACCGGCGCTGGGGCTGCCGTCCCTGGGGAGGTGGTGGGTCTCGAGACGGCTGGGCGGACGTGGACCTCTTACCGCAGCCGGGGGTCCGCGCCTGGCGGTGGGGAGCCCTCGAGAAGCAGGTCCCGGGAGGGGAAGCGTCTCGCAGAGAATCACCGAGCATTGGGTGGTTCTGAAGCGCATCTTTTCTCCAGTTTCTCTCATTTAACCCAATGCGGGGATTGCCCCGGTGCCAGGTAGCTAGCTGTTAAAGCAAAAGTCTTTCCGTGAGGCGCTGCTGCGATCCGGAGAGCGTTCGAGCCCTCTGGTCTAACATCCTTTCACATCCTAAAAGAGACTTGGGGTTTCGTGGTTGCTAGGATTCTGCTATGCATCCTCTCCCCCTTACATTAAAAAAAAGAAAGTTGCGTCTCTCCCCCACCCACTTGCACTTTCAAAATTCATTTACCTCATAGAATTTGGTCAAATTTTCCATTTGAAGTAGAGAGTTTATGTTGCCATAGCTTCAAGCAATGAATTTGAGCACTGTTGAAATTAAGCCTAGGATTTGACTTCTGCCAGGGAAATAAGGAACTGGTCCAGTAATGATTGTTTTCAAGACAAGCATTATTTTCCAAACTGTGATCCTAATTCCCCTGTTGCTCTGCAAATAAGAGTTATCAGGGAGGAAAAAGTTGACTTTCTATTTTGGAAAGCTAGTTTGCAGCAGCCTTCTCTGGAACTAGGACTTCAACTCTGTTTCTGCTTATTGTCTTAAAGGAGACAGCTGGTACCTTCCAGGCAGGTGCTCACAATACAAGATGTTTTCAGGTGTTAACTATATGAGAAAATATAAAACTAAATCTAAAATCTTCGCTACAAATTTCATTCGAGTATTTACTTTAAACATCTTTATCTGCTATATATTTGTTTTGTGTAAAGTGAGTTATACACCCAAAGTATGTATTAATGGGCAATTAATTCCTTGATGAGCTACATTTATGATTTGGTTATTTTGATAACTGCTATGAAATTCTATGCCCAGAAGAGTGCAGCATATCCAAGCAGGGTAACAAAGTTTAGAAGGACTGTTATTTAAAAAAAAAAAAAAAAAAAAAAAGATTATTTTCGATAATAGGATAATTTTTTGTTTGAATTGCATTTGTAAATTATAGATAGGCTGAAAGGTTCCAGTCTCTGTGAAATAATATCGTTTGTTTCCAACAACATACTTAAAATTGAGTTACCTCTTAGTCAGATAAACACATAGGTAATAATTATGGCTATATGCCCTAAAATCTCTTTATGTTCCTCTTCAGAATGATTTATCATTTTAACTAGGAATTCTTATAATCACAGAAATAATTGGAAATTTTAATTTTAAAATAAATTGCTAAATTCCGGAAAAGCAATAAAGTTTACTTTTAAGTGATCGTTAAAGTGGTGATGAAAGGAGATCATAAACCTTATTCTAATTCTGGCACTCTCTAATTTGATACCAAACCAGTTTGGGCAGTTAATCAACAACCAAGGTAGAAACCCTCAAAATATATAGCATATGGACTTAAAGATGATTTCTTTTCTAAAATATCAAAGTAGGAAAGTGAGTGTTTTATTTCCCTTCACCTTTGTGAATCTTATTTGAAGACTGTTTTCTTATTACCTGCATTCCTCATGAAACAGGGGTTTATTATGAGTAAAACCTGGCTTTAAGATTGGTTAAACAAGAAATTTGCAAGGAGTGAGTACTCCCATATATTTGGGATAGACAAATATAAGAAAATTCACAGAGAAGGTACTTGAGGAAACACACAAACTGAATTAACCATATAAAGCCCTTTAAAATAACCATATGAAAACCCCTGCTTGCTCGTGGTAAAGGAAGATTATGGAAGAATTAATAAGTAAAAACACCCAGAATATATATCTTTGCCCAGACTGTAATACTGCAGTCACTTTGTGTTCCACAGTTGGAGAAAATAAATGCTTTGTCTCCTGAGATAAAGCAAAAAAAAAAAGTGACTGGTTTTGGTCCTCATATTATATAACCTTGAGTATATCCCATATCTGCCTGATGATATGTCATGTGTTGTGAATGTAATGAATGTGAATATTCGAATGTAAACTTAGTAAGCTTAGTAATTTTTTGTGTTTTTTTCTGTTTAAAAACTATGTTTGGTCAGTCAGTCCTGAATTATGACTCTCATGTACCATTTGTAAGTTTGCATGCAAACTTGATTATTAAATTTCTCTTACTAGTGCTTTCTTTAGTGATTTGCAAAAAATTGTGTTTCAAGAAAAAAAATCCTTATAATCAATTATTTTTTCTAAAGTCTGTTTTTGATTAGAGAAGCCCCTCTCAAGTCCAAAGAAATCCCCAATTTATTTGACTGTTTTTCCTCTATTTTAAAAATAACATCCAATAAAAAGTAGATTTAAATTTTATATTAACCTACTCAAAATTAAATGCAATAATTACTGTAAACTGTTACAGAGAGAAAGAAAATATTTTTTATAAAAACTTGGTGACTATTTTATAAAGTTACAAGTTCTCAAAAATTAAAGGGCAAAATATTAGTAGTTATCTAGAAAACACTAGGTATAAGCTTATGAAGGAATCCTCTTGAGAATTTTTATTCCTGGATTAGGAATAAAAGTAATATAAAATAATTGCATTTAACACATGTGCAGTAAGTAGTAAAATCTTCTAACAAATTAGATTTCTGATAAAATCTCCCAAATAGCAGATTTTCTGATTGCCTTCAAATTTCAAGTCAAACGTGCTTTTATTAAAAACAACAACAATATAATGTGCCAAAATAGTTGATTGAGAACATTATTCTTGAAATTTGAAAACTTCACTGAGTAATTCTGTATATTAAATGAAGTTTTCAAGATAGGAATTAGCCAGTGTTTTAAAGAAACTATTGATAATATTTGTGTTTGTCTGAGGAACTGTAGTCATGTCTTTGATTCCTCCCCAGCCCCTCAGCTTTAGAGCTGCTTGAGTAACAGACTGTTTTTATAGACTCACATCAGCTTTGGGAGTGGGGGTAGTTAGGCAGGAAGCTGAATCAATGAATGAACCTCCTTTGTCTCTGCAAGCTCCTGTTAAATGATCTGTTTTTGTTTTGAATACATTTCATAAATATTAGTAGTCCCCACATTAAAAACATGTTGTCCCACAAAGTATTTATAAATTGGTTCTTTGGAACTTTCAGAGCACTTCTCTCCATGGAAACAAAGTTGTAAATGGTGCTTTGGATTGCTAGCCTGCTCTCCAAAGATCTAAGACCCCAGGGAAGAATAAAATGTTGGAAAAATACTGTTGTAATGCTGGTAATCTAAGTTACATTAAGTTAGAAAGTGTTTTATTTATCTTGAATGTTGGAACCTGAGGAGAAACAGATGTATTTGGAAAAAGAAAAGATATAATGATAGTATAAGACCTTTTCTCAACCAGCTGTCAAGATCAAAGAGGTTCATGTCGGTTCTTTAGTGTAGATTTTCTTCACCATGTACAGCTTTCTTCTGGGTTCAAGTGTGTCACCAGGACTTCCTTTGTAGTGTTTTTTGGTTTTATGTTGTTTTAATTTGATTGACAAAGTAACTGAAAGAGATAAACAGGGAGAGGTTTTCCAAAGGTTCCTGGGTGATGGCTTGAATGAATAATTAAAGAAGATATGTATGTGCTTGGTGGGGCCATCATGAGTGATAAGTTGCCTCTTTTCCATATCTTTTGTCTTTCCATCTGCAACATCCCTCTGATCTTAGATGAAATGATATAACTAATGTGTCTGACTCAATAAACTCTCAAGACATTTAATTCTATTTCTCTGCCCCTCCCTAAAAAGGAGATTAGCATCAGGAGTAGTGAAAGCATAGTATTTGTAGGATTTTTGTAAGGAAGATCCAGAAAAGGGTGGCAGGGAAGATTGCAGTTTATATGGTTCATAGAATTTTCAAATTCTATTATTTAAATAATATTCATAAGAGAAAACACAGTGATAAAAGCCTCAGCTTTAGCAGGCTGCTGTGTTGTTGCTCTATTTCTCAACTCACATGAATAGAACCAAAAAGTTTACCAACTAACCAAACTTGTAGTTCCTGAAGTCTTGAGAAAATAGGAGTGATGGCAGTCTCACAGTGAGAACAGTACCGTTCAGTGCTTTAAGAATCAGGAAACCAAGAATTCAGGGCCAACAGTCTGGGCAGAGAATGCTAACAGCACCTTTTAGGGGCCCATGTAATATAAGATGTCTGAATTTTATGACTTGAAGATAATACACTATTTCAACTGAATGACTCTAAAGGAAAGGTTTTTTCCTCTGGCTAGAAAAAGGTACTAAGTTTTTCTTCAGTTTTTTACTTCATTAGATACATCGAAAAAAAAGGAATAACTTGTTCCTAAAAAAAACATTTTCATCTCCATTCTCTGTCCTGTAAGTGATCATATGTTTTTCCAAGAAAACCAAACTTAGAAAAAGAAAAAAACTTATGATACATTATTTTGCTCAATTGAAAGTCTTTTCCTGAAATAAAGTGAAATGAAACCACATGTGCTTGTTCCTATTTTGGAGAAACGATCTACAACTATGACACGACAGCACTTGGCTTCCCAATTTTATTGCAAAATACATGTGCTATTGCACTACATGCTCTTTTATACTGTTCCTCAGGGCAGAATTTTGTATCAGTCCTGGGTCTTTGTAAATGGATAGGAACTTACTTGTGTTCCTTTGACAACTGTATTTGTTTTTTAAAGTTCATTTGGAGCATTTTCTTGTTATATTGATTCATTTAGGAGCCAAGATTAAAGCAGATCTGCATTGCAGATAGTACCTGAACAAACTGCATCTACTGAATATGTGCCTAGTTGCCTGTTTACTGGCAATAATTAATACTGGTCTGGACTGGAATGAAGGAGACATACTGAAATTAACATAGGAAAAGAGAAAGGAAGAATTCTAAACCAGTGACCCACATATCTATTAGACTTAATGGTCCAGAAATGTCAGGGTCTCATATAGGGGCTCTACAAATGGCTGGGCTTAAAATGTGTTGTTTGACGTAATCTGATTCTTAGATTATAAACAGCTTTTTAAATATCCAATGAGATCATTATGCTCTTGGTTTCTCCCAAGTATGAATGGATCTAATGCATTCCATTATTATGATGCTATCATATCTTTAAAAGTAACCAACAAGAAATACCTAGAATGCCAGCCATTTTACATTCCTCACATTAAAAGAATTTAATTTCAATGTCCTTAAAAGTGACTATTGCAAAGAATTTAGTTTTTTAAAGTAATCCTACAGCTCATTTATTTTATTCCAGAGGTGTTCATAAGCTTGGATAATTTGCTGTAAAAAGAAAGTTAGGAAATATGTTTGTGAAAATTATCAATTTAAACCGTATCTGATATGTCATGAAGTACATTTTATAAAGTGTATACTGTTTCATGATTTCCCCTCTTCATAAAAAAAAAACGTTTTAAACTTACACAACTATGGGAATGTAAACTCTATAGTTAGTTTGGAATAGTTGGGTAGTTCTTAAAAAATGTAAATACAAAGTTACCATGTAGATCCAGCAATTTCAGTTTCAAGTATATACTCAAGAGAAATGGGTACATAAAAATCTGTACATGACTGTTCAAAACAGCATTGTACATAATACAAGCAGATTTATATATAATAGTCAAAGATGCAAACAACATAAATGTTCATAAAATGTGCTATATCCATACAATGCATATGATTCAGCAATAAAATGGAGTGAAGCACTGACACATACTACAATATTGTTAAATCTTGAAAACATCATGCTAAGTTTAAAAATCCTGATCACAAAAGACAACATATAGCTTGATTTCATTAATGGAAATGCCTAGAATAGTGGAATTTGTGGGACTGGGCATGGAGGCTCTTGAATATTTGAAACATCATGTGAATCAAAGAACCAAGATTATAGTGGAGATTAGGAAGAAAGATCTTTGTAGTTGGGAAGCTGATAAAGGATGAATAAAGCCATTTTGCTTTCCTTGATAAATGAGAGCAGAAACTTCCCTTTAGTACAATTCTAACTAGCAAAATATGAAACCTGAGTGTGTTGGTAAAGACACTTTTTCAAAGACTGTGGAGTTCCCTATACATTAACATAATCAGGATAGGCTTCCAAGCAAGCAAAAAACCTGCTCCATATTTTCAAGTAGGAGAAGAACTAAACAACTGGCATAAGGATAGAAAGTTCATATGCTGTCTCTACATTTGCCCCATAATTACCAAGGAAGACACTGAAAATTAAAGAAAGATGGGCTCCTAAAATATTGGTTGTATGTAAAATAATAAAGATGAAAACAGAAAGACTCCATTCTTCTATTCAAAAACAACTTGCTGAATTGTTTATTTTTTAAATGATATTGTCAGTCATAACTTCTGAAATTGATTGTTCAGTCTTCCTATTTAAGGTAAAGGGAAAGCTGTGATATGGAAACTTGCCAAAGAGCACCCCTGGCTGCTTACAGAACCAGCAGTATCCATGCAGGTGTTTTCTAACTGAATAAAGAAAGGGGGAGGAAATCAAGTAGTTTGAGAAAAACTGAGTCTAGAAAAAAAGAAATACTCAGTGATCTGAAGGTTATATTTGCTTTCTTCTAGAGTAAAAAGAAAAAATTCAAGGGCCTTATTATGAATATTTAAATGGAATCTGGTATTTTGAAAACTTTCCATGCTAAAGCATCAGTATTCCATTCCCTGGGATATTATATGTATGTTAAGAAAGGAAATAGAACAAAATTACAGTTCATGCAAGTACATCTCTTCCTCACTGAAGGTGAATGAACATGTCATTTGGTAACAGTGTATGATAACAGGAGACATATGAAGAAAGTGTGATGTGCACATGTTAGTCATTTGTTATATTCGTTATATTTTACTTCAGTTATCTTTGGTCTTATTGTTAAAACATGATCATAGGTAATGGAATTTAATTCTTATTGGTTTAGTCTAACAAATTATTTTTAAAATGCTGAGAATATATAAATCCATAGGGACAGAAAGTATAGTTGTGATTGTTTTGGGCTAGGCTATTGCGTGGAATAGAGGGGTGCTGCTAAAAATTACGTGGTTTCTTTTGGGGGTGAGAAAATGTTCCCAAGTCAATAATGATGATGTTGTATGACTGTACATATACTAAAAACTATTGAATTGTGCACTTTAAATGGGTGAGTTTTATGTTATGTGAATTATATTTGAATAAAACTATTAGAAAAAGGTTTTGCTTTCAGAAGTGGTTTATAGAAATCATAACAATGATGGAACAAACACTAAACAAAAACAAATTAAAAACTAAGGTTGACAAATTAAATAGTATTATTAAATATTTAAGTCCAAAAAGTAGTAAGAGAGTCAAAGTTGAGTAGCATTTTCAAGAACACAGAAGAAATTGTTACTATTTCACAGCGTATTACATATTTTTTACTGGGTAGTCAAACCAAGGGACTGTTTTAAGTTATGAGTCACTTCTACACTCTACACTCTTTCCTGTTAAGTGAAACATATACAATGAATGTCATTCATACTTTTTGATGTGTGGAAAATTACTATTAAATTTACTATGCCTCATAGCACTATAGTGACCAAAATGTTTCCTGGAAAAGTTAACTTACTCAGGTTAAGCAATTTAAACTCAAGCAAAATGATACAGGAGACAGAAAGTTGGATTAGAATTCAGATGACCTATTTTTTAAAACTAGCTCTGATTCTGATTATTTAAACCTCTGTCTGCTCCATCTGTAAAATAATGGGGATTCATAGTTGAAAGAATTGTTGTGAAAATCAAATCAGATATTAGATGTATATCACATAATATGCTATAATAACATAGCCTAACAACTTAATAATTAATAAAGTTAATTATTAACATAATAAAATTTATTGACATTAATACATAATAATAATTATTACATCTTTGGTGTTTGATAACCTAGCATCAGAATTCCAATACAAAGGTCATTAAGGAGACAAAAGGGATAGCAATTGTATCTATATTTTTCTCTTAAAAATTGTAACTGAACCAGTTGAAATATTTGGAAGAATTGACTAATTTTTTTAAAAATTGTGTTTATGTAATAGATTATATTAACATAGCAGAATATATAGCTGGACCTCTGAATTCAGATAATTTCATCAAAATAGAAATCCTTATTCATTATTTTTATTACTGTTTAATAAATTGTAGAAACCAGTACATTCTGAGAAAATTTCTTATTTTTCTACTTTTATATACTATTCATATTCATTAAACTTATATTTTTCCTTTTTAAGTTGATTTTTACATTTTGTAATTTTATGGTGTTATTATCTTTATAATTTTATAGCCTATTTCAAATGCAATAGATTCAATATAAAAATTTAGACAACATATAACAACAAAAAAAAGATCTTAAATTTTTACAAAAATAATATTGGTACACATAGTTGTACTCTTCAATGTCTCATCATTGGTTTTCTCTTTCTTATCACTACAGTTTGCTGTTTATTCTGACCACCTATTTCTGTACTTTCATTTCATGCCAAATCATTAAAATGTGGAAGGTTTTTTTTTTAATTACAGAGACATTATAGACAGTTGGAAAATAAAAACTAAGAAAAAAAAAAAAACATGATTCCCACATCATAGAAACAATCACATGCAATATAATTTTATTTCTTATCATTAAAAATGTACATAAAGCAAAACAAATTATATGTACTCAGGTGCAATTTTTTTTCCAAATCATAAACATGTAATGTGTTAATAGAAATATCTGAACTTGTCAAAGAGCTTTTCTTAGCACCAGCTCTTTTTTATACATGCCTGTTCTGCTTCCCTGGTAGATTCAAATTGTGCAAACCTTATTTGGTTGACTAAAGCATGTAGCCACCATTTAGTTTTGGTTATGGTTGTTTCCCCCATGTTTGGGAGATTTTAATTCAATTTAATTCAATTTAAAACTTTGTCCTGTTTTGCCATACTCCTCATTGGCTATGGAATCTTAGAGGAAATTTACACCATCGTCCTTTCAGACTCTCAAAATGGATTTGGTTATTGATAATTTTCCCCTTAAGTTTAATTGTATGTCCAAAAGTAATAGATTTGATTATTGTCAATTGTCTAGAACAGTCTTACAGAAAATTTTAGGGATCAATACTTTGTCATTTCATAGTTCCTTACTGTTCGTGTATTACCTGCAACAAATAATGGACTTGTAATTTGAAATGTAAAGGTAAAGTTGCCATAGTGTTTAGACCTATTGGCTTAGAGGTTGAACATGAAGAAACAATATGTAGAGATTAGGATACAAATTAAATGGAGCCTTCATTATTTTCAACTTATTCTTTTCTCCTTTATTTAATACATCAAGGAATAATATAAACTGCTTTGGATATAAATTGTGTGTGTGTGTGTGTGTGTGTGTGTGTGTTTGTGTATATGTGTGTCTTAAAGGTATTTTCAGTAAAAATTTATTCTAGTTCCTAAGGGTATCTTCACTTACTTTTTAAAAGAGATAATTTGTTGTTTGGGTTCAGACCTACTTTGTGATGATAAGGCTAAGCAACAAAAAAAGTTGGAATCCTTCATAAACACTTAGATACATTATGGTGCATCCCTCAGAAAAATGGAAATTAGCAAACCAAGTGCTTTTGCTGCTTCTGTGGCAAAAAAAAAAAAAAAAAAAGTGGAGAGCTAGTAGATCTGGAACTCTGATTGCTGAATGGAAACTAGTGGGTGGTGACTGGACCAGTGGTACCACTTCAGAAGACACAGTATGAAGTTCACCATCAGAAGACAAAGGAATTAATGGAATGGTGGAAACTACCACTGGGTACATTACTAGTCTATAATAAATGGCTTAATTCATGTAATAACAAAGTAATTTTTTCACCTGTCTTCTATTCCCCAACCAGCTCCTATTCAGTGGTTCATAAGTCAATAAATGTCCTGCCAATATTCTAAGCTCCTTTTCTCTGTGTGTTTCTATCACATTTCTCTGGAAAAACCACAATCCATGGTGAACACAAACATCTACTTTTTCAGAATCTGCCCCCCTGTGTCCCATCAGCAGTCAGAGGTTGGAAGAAAAAATACAATATGAAATTGAATCTGCCTGGATTCACACCCAACTTCAAAGAGGCCATCAAGAAATCTGCACTAATTTATTATACATTTGTCTAATTTATTTTACATCTCTTTGTAGCACTTTCAGATCTTCTCATTCTCATCTAGTATCTCTTCCCCAATACGTAGAAACCAGAAACAATTTTGTGCCTCCACCCCAATATCTTTATGGAATTTACACTGTCTAAAGACAGTGTTGATGGTGGTCATATTCAGGAATGGGAAAGAGTTGCCGCTAACATCTAGACGTTGCTCTTCAACAATCTTCAACACACAGGACAGAACTTCAGAATATTGTCTTTCTTGTCTGGTCCAAATTACCTTTAATGCTGTGCTTGGAAATCCAATGCTAGCATCTGCATTTGCCTTTTTTCTTTCATAGCAAAAATAGCAGTCAACTGTTGAGAACATCATCTTTATTATTACTTTCACAAAATGCTTATTTCTGCACAGAGACTGCATCTTATTTTACTAGAAGGGCTATGACAATCTTCTGGCTGAGGTGAAAGCCCCAACAGTACTTTGGGCTTCAAATCCTCTTACTTTATCAGTAACATTTTTATTATATTTTATTATTTGTTTTCTGTTGCTTATTTTCAATCTTTGCTTTATAACTTCTTCATTTTGATTTTTTTTAATGGCAGTCTTTACTTTTTTTTTCTTCTA
Organism: Uropsilus gracilis; assembly: GCA_004024945.1. Taxonomy (NCBI): domain Eukaryota; kingdom Metazoa; phylum Chordata; class Mammalia; order Eulipotyphla; family Talpidae; genus Uropsilus; species Uropsilus gracilis. Next base: position 125,043 of record PVHY01000839.1, read on the forward strand.
AAACTATACAGTCTATTTCAGGCTTAAAACACACATATATAAAAGAAAATTAGGATACAACAAGATATCAATATGCAAAGTAGGATACATCAAGAAAGATATCAATGTGACAAATATTAGAAATTTTAAAACTTCAAGACAACTTGAAATTTGGATACAATAATAGAAGTAACAAATGGGGGTGTTCTCCAATATCCTAGTTAGGAAAATTTTTAAAAATTAATTAAAAAAATTTTTGTGGGAAAAAAAGCAAGTTACATATATAGGTATACATATTACAATACCATAATTACAAAATTATAACCATGCAAAATAATTTATTATTTACTGATATGATTTAAAAGTTTCAGATACCACTGGAAAGACAAACATCAAATCCAATGTACTGATTATTATTTCTGGGAATGTATAATGTGGAATAGGATAGAAGAGATAGCCACAGAGAATGTCAACTATCTCTGTGATGGTTGTCCTTTTTTAAAAAATTTTTTAATTTGCATTTAATTTACATATGTGTATTTATGTTTATATTACATTATTATGTACTCTGGGGCTTTCCCACTTCCCTAACACCTGTTAATCATCTTAATCTTTTGTGCCCTTCACCTCCCCCACCTTCTTCGCCCCTCCTCTCTTGCTCCATTGTTCAGTCCCATTGGTTGTTTTTATTTTTTCTTATTCATTTGCTTGTTTTTCCCTATATCCATCATGTAAGTGAGAACATCCTGTATTTCTCTTTTTCTTTTTGGCTTATTTCTGCTAATATGAGTCTTTCTAGTTCCATCCATGTTGCTGCAAATGACATATGTTTCATATGTTTGTCCTCCTTGATTGATGCGTAGTATTCCATTGTGTATATAAACCACATTTTTTTCAGCCAATTGTCAGTTTTGGGTTATTTGGTTTGCTTCCAAATCTTTGCAATTGTAAACAGAGCTGCAATGAACATGTGCATACAGGAGTCCTTTTGAATTAGTGTTTTCATGTCCTCTGGGTAGATTCCCAGTAATGGGATTGCTGGGTTGAATGGTTATTCAACTCAATTGTTTTGAGGGTCCTCCCCACAGTCTTCCATAGTGGCTGGGCCAGCTTGCACTTCCACCGGCAGTGTAAGAGAGTTCCTTTTTCTCCACATCTGTGCCAACACTTGTTGTCCATTTTATTTATATGGGCCATTCTTACTGGTGTAAGATGGTATGTCAGTGTGGTTTTAATTTGCATTTCCCTGATTATTAGTGATGTGGAGCATTCTTTCATATGCTTATTAGCCATCTGTATCTCCTCTTTGATGAAGTGTCTTTTGTCTGTTTGTCTGTTTTTGTACCAGTACCATGCTGTTTTAAGTATTATAGCTTAGTATAGTTTGAAGTCTGGAATAGTAATACCTCTGTTCTCTCTTCTGTTTGTCAAAAGGGTTTTGGCTATTCTGGGTCTTTTGTTGTTCCATATGAATTTCAGTAATTTTTGTTCTATCTATTTAAAATATGTCATTGGGATCTTTATTGGAATTGCATTGAATCTGTAGATTGCCTTTGGTAGTATGGCCTTTTGGTAATGTTGAACAGGGAATATCTTTCCATTTTTAAATATTATCTTCTATTTCTTTTAAGAATGTTTTATAGTTTTCTTTGTATAGGTTTTTTATGTCTTTTTTAGGTTTATTCCCAAGTATTTAATTTTCTTTGGCACAATGGTAAATGGTATGTTTTTTAAAATTCCTTCTTCTTCTGACTGATTCTTTGCATATATGAATGCTGCTGAGTTTTGTGTGTTGACTTTGTATCCAGCTACCTTACTGAATTGGTTTATTATTTCAATTAGCTTTTCTGTCAATTTTTCTGGGTTCTCTACATAGAGTATCATATCATCCACATGTAATGATAGGTTTATTTCTTCTTTCCCTATTTGGATTCCTTTTATGTCTTTCTCTTGTCTTATTGCCCTAGCTAGGACTTCCAGAACTATGCTGAAAAGGAGTGGAGAAAGTGGGCATCCTTGCCTGGATCCAGACTTTAATTGAAATGGTTTCAGCTTTTCCCCATTGAGGATGGTATTTGTTATGGGTCTGTCATATATAGCTTTTATATGTTGAGTTATGTTTCTTTTATACCAATTTTTTCCAGGGTTTTCATCATGAAAGGATGTGAAATTTTTTTGAATGTTGTTTCCGCTTCTATTGATATGATCATATGGTTTTTGTTTTTTTCTTTGTTGATGTGATGGATTATGTTGATTTATTTTCAGATGTTGAACCATCCCTGTGCCCCTGGGATGAATCTCACTTGGTCATGATAGATGATCCTTTTTATACAATGTTGGATTTGGTATCTCAGGATTTTGTTTAGAATTTTTGCATCTGTGTTCATTAGGGAGATTGGTCTATAGTTCTCTTTCTTTGCACTATCTTTACTTGGTTGCGGAATTAGTGTAATGTTTGCTTCATAGAAGGTATTTGGTAGCTTTCCTTCTTTCTCAATTTTTTTGAAAGAGTTTTAACAGTACTGGTGTTAGTTTCTCTTTGAAAGTTTGGTAGAATTCATTTGTGAAACCATCTGGACCTGGGCTCTTGTTTTTAGGGATAGTTCTGATGACTGCATGGCAGTCTTTACTTTTAAATAACTATCAGCATACCAGGTAATAATGTAAAAATTCTTGAATTCTCTCATCAGGTAATTTTGATTAAGAGAAACTAAAAGCAGCCAGACACAGTGGTTCGTGCCTATAAGCTTCAGCCTATGAAGCGGCTGGGGTCAGGGATTGCGGTTCGAGTCCCACCTGGGGCCTGTAGTGAGACCTAGTTCCAAAAATAGCTTGGGATGGTGCCACTCGTCTGTAATCCCAGCTACCTGGGAAGTTGAGAGCTGAGGCTGGGGATTGCTTGAGTCTGTGGTACCCCGGGCAACGAGAGCCTGCAGTTCCACGGACAAAAATAGTGAGACCTAGTCTCAAAAAAAAAAAAAAAAAAAAAAAAAAAAAAAAAAAAAAAAAAAAAAAAAAAAAGAGAGAGAGAGAGAGAAACTAAAAGCAGTCCCAGTAATTAAACTAGTACTCATTGTTCTAACATTTATCCAGAAAGGACTGTTTTAAGGCTGGTTGCTGCTTCACACAGGTTACAAGGAACTATTTAATACTTTTTCATAGATAAAATTCCTGCACTTCACAAAAGACTTATGGAGAATATATAATTCCTTTCCTCAAAAATGTTTACCTCATATACAAAAGAAAAAGTCAGTTTTGATACATTCCATGTTTGAGCTAAAAGACATAGGAAAGCAAGCAATGTATACCCATTAAATTTCTAAGAAATAGTAGGTAAGAAGATGAAATCTGTAGATAAGCTCTGTTTGTATAAAGAACTTGGATCTGCTATTGTTCAAAAAATGAAGAAACCTACTGTATAATAATGCAGCAGTGTTTCAATGTTTTTTTTACAAGAATGTAATTCAAACTTTACTAAAGCATGAAGGCATTGAAAACACTAGTCCAAGGAATAGACATTTCTTTCTCTATCCATTTTATACTACAATTTTCATGGATTTCTGATCCAGATATCACAAAGGCCAAGAATTTACACACCCTCACAACCTGTTTCTCAGCCAGTGTTAGCTGCTGGAGGCCATGGTAGCAGTACCATCAGGTCCAGGTGCGTGACCTCCATGCCGCTGCAGGTCAGTCAACCTGGCTCCCCAGTATCTACACCTATGCCCTGCATCCTGCTGCCCGCTGACACATTTCTCCCTTTTGGCTTTAAGCCTGGTAAAGTTTCTTCAAGTAAAGAATAGCAAAAATAAAGTCTTCTCCTTCTAGTTACTACCCTGTTTTTTCTCTCTTTGCAGACACATTTCTCCAAATAGGTATGTGAATTCTCATTCCTAAAAGTAGTCACTCTTGATTTGGGCATCTGGATGGAATCTAGAGACCATTAGAGAAGTCTAACGTATGTACCTGTCTTCAATGAGAGGAAACTGACTTTAGTGCAAAGTTGCAGACATCCTCCTAAAACATTTACTGATCATCAACTATCATGTTTGTTTAGAGAGTAGTAACCAATCAGGTATAATCAAATCAGGTCACTAATTATTATTCTTACAACTGCATTATTTTTACAACTGCAACAGGGAAATTTTGAAACATAGTCTAAGAGCATCTTGGATTTGTGTCTTCTGGAGTATGATAAAACTTTGTCTAGTTTTTGCAGTTTTACCTCATTTTCCTTAGCTATTGTTAATGGCAGCAGTTGTCTACAGTTCCTACACCTATATTCATTGCTCAGTCTCCTCCAGTCTGGCTTCTGGCCTCTTCACTCCATTAAAAACAGCTCTAATGAAAGTCACCAATGCCTTTCACATCATAAACTCCTGAGTTAGTGTCTACTTTTCATTGGATCCACCTCTCTGTACCATTCAACAATGTTCATCACTCTTGCTTTTTGAAGTCTTCTTTTGATTTCTATGACTTAAAAGTTTCTTAGTTTCAACATCACTGATCAATTTCTTTGTTTCTTGATGATTCATCCTCTTCTTAGCCTTAAATAAAGACATTTCTTTAAGGAATGGTGTGCATGGCAATGGGGTATGAAATGGACTGACTACAGAACTCTCTGCCTGTAGTCTGGAATTGAAATACAAGTAAAGTCCATTAAGGTCAGATTTCCTTTCTGTATCCAAAACTACAGATTTGATGAGCAAACTTCTTTCCTTTATATTCTAGAGTAAAAATGTTATAGCTTGTTATTGGTGGTTAACTCTAAAATTTACTGTTTAGGCTTAATTTTTCTATATCACAGAGACACTAGAGGAGGAAGGGATATTACCAGGAGATTGTGGACTTTTATTTAGATAGAATAACTAATGAATTTAAGATTGTCTCTATTTGGAAAAGAAGTATATTTCTGCGGTCCGATAATGCATACATTATTTTAGGAGGAGCAATCTTTGGTCAAGAAGGCTAACTGTGGTCAGGCAAAATTTGGTCAGTCAAAGTTATGGATTGCTTTGCATATTTTTCATATTTGACTCTACCGTTTAATAATGGTCTTATTTGGGACATATAGTCTTGGAAAGGATAAATGCTTTCCTCCCATTACTGACATTGACTTTTCCCCTGCTCTTAGAAATAATGATGGGCACATGATTGAATCGGTTAGACATTGTTATCTTATAAATTTTAATATAAGTTAAGGTAGTATGAAGACTTATCTTTGGCGGATAGTAGTGTGATTCTTGCAGTATCAGAAGTGTTTTGGTCTGGATTATTCTTGTCGAAGACACTTATGATTCCTGATTCTTGGAATTTTGGGCTTGCTTTGATTTTTCTCTGATTTCTAGAACTTGTGTTATGACATCATTTGTTTTTGTAGCATTTCTTCACAATTTTTTTAAAGTTAATTAACTTCAGGCAACATTAGTTTGTATCACTGTATATGATTCAGCATAATAGCTTCACATCTCCTCATATGTTTATCTGTCAGGGCTGCAAGCTAAGGCCAGTTGGGACTCATGCTGTGGATAAAGTAAACTTCATTTCACTCTTACCTGTCTTCAGAACACTGATGATAGAAATGGCATGATTGACCTCTGGTGGGCCCAGTGTTGCCATTCCTCCAATGTTTACCTTAAGAAACTTTCCTTGGGAGATACCAACAAATTTATGAGTGAATCCCCTGCCCCCAATTATCTCACTGGAACTAATATTTTACCCAATTTAATTGTACCTTAGCCACTTGTCTCCCTTTTTTAATTGGTCATAAAACATTCTCTTAACCACTTTTCCCCCTTGTCTGGAACCTTTAAAAGGGCTTGTGAAGTACATTAAAATTGCTGTTTAATGTATACTTCTAACTCAGCCTCTGTGGATGAGCAATGTCTCTCAATGTCCTTTCTCAAACCCTGAGGTCGGCCAGCTCTTTATATAAATCACCTGACTCCATCCACTCAATAGCACCCATATCCCTTTATTGTATTGTAATGGACTCCCTTCTCACTTGGTTCCCACTCCTCCTCTTCTAGTGGCTTTAATTCTGTAGTCATTTCTGGGCTTTGTTTTGGTTTAGTACTATCAGTTCCTTTGTTTTGTTTCTCTGTATACCACATTAATGGTGGATTCCCTGGTATTTGCCTTTCTCCCTTTGGCTTATTTCACTTTGTATTAATTCCCTTCAATTCCATCCATGTTGTCATAAAAGGCAAAGAGTTCATCTCTTTTATAGCTGAATAGTGTTCCATTGTGTATATGTACCACATGTTTATAATCTGGTCATATGTTGTTAAGGGCTTAAATTGTTTCCATAGTTTGACTTTTATAAATAGTGTGACAATGATCATGGGAGTGCATATATTCTTTTGAATTAGTATGTTTTCATTCTTTAGGTAAATGCCAAGAATTACTGTATCACATGGCAGATCTATCTTTGATATTTTGAAAAACTTCCATACCTTTTTCTACAAAACCTAGGAAAGTGTGTAAGGATTGTTTCCTCCCACACCCTCACTATCAATTTTTGTTTCTGGTTTTTTGATGTAAGCTGTCAAGTGTAGGTGAAGTGGTCTCTCATTGTGATTTTGATTTGCATCTTGATTATAAGTGATGTTGAACATTTTTTCATGTACCATGTAAGCCATTTATGTGTCTTCTTTTGAAAAATGACTATTTAGCTCCTCTGCTCACTTTCTTTGTTCTTTTTTTTATTGAGTTGTATAATTTTTTTGGTAAGTCTTGGATCTTAGCCCTTTGTCAGATGAATATATGATGTGTAAATATTTTCTCCCATTCAAAGGTTTCTTTTTCTTTATACTGATCGTTTCTTTCTTGTACAGAAGTTTTTTAGTTTGATGTAGTCACACTTGTTTATTTTTTTATTTTTCTTGCTGTTTTGGGGAGTTCAGTTCTCAAAGATATCCTGGAAGCTAATGTTATAGAATACTTTGCCTATATTTTTTACTATGTATTTAATGGACTCTCCATGTCTTTAAACCATTTTGAGTTGACTTTTGTGTACAATGTGAGGGTGTACTAGTTTAATTTTTTGCTCTCCTGTTTTCCCAACACCATTTGTTGAAAAGAGTTTTCTCTTTGTAGTATACTCTTGGCTCCTTTGGCATAGATTATCTTCCCAATTTTCTTGCATTTAGACAGCTAGAGTTCATTTATACTATTCTCTTATGTTATTTGTGTCCTAATAGATATGTAAATTAAACATTAACACTCTTTCATGGTACTGGTTCTTATCTGACATCTATTTCAGTGAATGGCTCTTCCATTTATCAAGCTTAATGAGTCAAAAGATCAGACTACATCTTTTGACAATTCCTTTCTCTCAACCCTCCATTTAATCCATCACTAAATTTTATTGCTTTTTCCCTTCTAAATATCCCTTGAGTCTATCCACTTCTCTTTATTTCTATTACCATCAGTAGCCTAGTTTAAGTCAATGTCTTATCTCACCTGTACTAGAGTAACCTATTTGTTCTACTCATACTTTTCCTTTTCCTCAACCTGTTCTTTTCTAAATATAAAATCTCATCTTGTATGTGCTGCCCTTTTAACAGCTAAATTTTCTTTTTGTTCCCTGGAGACTTGTCTTATTCCTTTCTTTCTTTCTTTTTTTTCTTTTTTTTTCTTTTTTTTTGAGACTAGGTCTCATTATTTTTTGCCCATGGAACTGCAGGCTCATGTTGCCTAGGGTACCACAGACTCAAGCAATCCTGAACCTTAGCTTCCCAGGCAGCTGGGATTACATGCACTTGCCACCATGCCCAGCTATTCTTTTGTAACTAGAACTAGGTCTTGTTACATTGTTCCCAGCAGGACTCGAACTATGATCCCAGGCCCCTGCTGCAGCTTCCTAGGCTGTCGCTTACAGGCATGCGCCACCATGCCTAGTCTGTCTTGCTCCTTCTACATTCAATCTTTGCATATGTTGTTCCTTGGAATACTCTTCTGCTAGTCCCTTGATGTGGTTAACTCCTACTCATCTTTCATATAGTCTGTCATATTCCTTTCTTTGTGACTGCTGTCTCAGATGGTTTAAAAAAATTCCATAAGTTGGATGTCTTAAACACATATATTTTTCTCACAGTTCTGGAGGTTGGGAAGTTAAAGAGCAAGGTGCTGGCTGATTTAGTTTCTTGTGAGAGCTGACTTGCTGTCTCTTAGCAGAGTTTTCATTGTGTCTTCACATGGCCTTTCCTGTTGGATACACACACTTTTGGGAGTGAGGCATGGGAGTGGTGAGATCTCTTTCTTTTCTCTAAAGCCTACCCTGTCTATTTGGGTCTTATCCTTATGACCTCATGTAACTTTAACTACATCCTAAAAACTTTCAAATAGTGTCACATTGAAGGTATAGGACTCCAATATATGAATTTGAGGTACACAATTCAGTCTATCACATTCTGCTCCTGGCACACCAAAAATGCATGTATTTATTGCCTACAAAATATATTTAGTCCTTTACAACAGTTCTCCAAATTTTATTATCAACCCTAAAGTCTAAAATATCTTTTAAATATTATCTAAATCAGATATGGGTGACACTCTATGTATGATTCATCCTCTAACTATGAACTTGTCAAACCAGACAAGTCATGTACTTCCAAATACAATGGTGGGGCAGGCACCAGATAGATATTCTTATTCCAAAAGGGAAAAAAAAGAAATAAGGGAGGGATGACTGATGTCAAGAAAATCTAAAACCTAACAAAGAAAATCCCATTAGATCATTATACTCTAGAATACCCTTCTTTGGTTTGACACCTTACTTTCTGGATCTACTGCAATGGTGGTCCAGTCTGGATTCTAAGCAGAGGTCACATCTTCATGGCCCTGCTAGGCAAAGGCAGTTTCATCTTTTGAAACTGTGGTGATTTCTGAATACCCTTTTTTGCCTTTCTTCCCCTTTCTTGTAGGAGAAGTAATGTTCACAGCTGAATAGCTCTATGGACCCATCTTGTAGAATTCATGAAATCTCATAGTCTGCCTACCTTCACCTGTCCCACTTTCTCTGCCCCGCTGTTGGTAAAACGGATACTTTCTCTTCTTGCATAATCCCGTCTATATTTCTGGTATATACTGAGATACTTATCAGATCCTTAAGTCATACCTGTGTTTGCTTTATCAAATTGTTGATAAAAAGTTTCAGTCACATTTTTAGTGTTATTTGCTGAACAAACTTTCTCATTCTCCCCCCTACCCCCTGCAATATGGATTAATTTGGAATGTTTCAAAGTAATGTCCAAATTCTGGTTCCTTTATGCTTAACAATTCCTTCTTCAATTCATCTCTCTTGTCTTACATTTTACTAAAATGGAGAGGAAGATTCAAGATACAACATAGATTAGAAATCTGTACTACTAATATCCATTTTCATTTCTTGAAAGGTCTGGCCTTCACAAAACACTAGAACAAAATTCAACCAAACTCTTTGGTATTTTGTCAGAAGAATCACCTTTTTTCCTGTTTCTAATACCCTGTTCCTCATTTCCATCTGACACTCCAGCAGTCTATTTGGGATAGAGTTTGAAAATTTGCATTTTTGCCTGTAAAAATTGCTACTATAGATAATGAAAGTGCTTATCAATTCCTGGTCATCTTTTTAAATATGGATTTTGATTCTGGGTGATGTAGGATATTGCAGGCCAAATAAACTCTCAGGCAAGTAGCAAATGGTTTCCAGGTGTTGTGTATCAGTATCATCTGGAAGCTTGTTAAAAATGTAAAATCTCTCTCTGATCTCCAACCTCCCAACCTGAGTCTGTATTTAACAATGCATTTTAATATGATTCATGTCCACAAATGTTTGAGAAACATTGTTCTAAGTATTTTGTATCACCAGGTAACTACCATGGAGGATGTGATAAGATATGATAGGTTTGAATTAGAAGAAACTTGTGGATAATTTGTCCTTGGCAGATGGTATTTAACTAGATTGTCATTCACTTTTAATACTTTTGCATTTTATAAGTTACTTTGAAAATATATTACTCTCTTTGATCTTGACAGTAGCATTATTACATAGGTAGAACAAGTATTCCTGTTTCCATTTTATAGTTGAGCAACTAAAAATTAGTGCAAATAAATCACTTGAGGTCATAGAGCTTAATTGTGATAAGGTTTCAGTTTGAATAAAGCACTCTGCCAAAAGTTCAATGTTGTTTGTCATTAAACCATACTTTAGCTCCTTCTGTGTATTAAAAATACTGATTCGGAAAGGGAATTGGTCTTTACAATCAAATTTTTCTCATGATTTGTCAGAATTCCCATTTATATTCTCCAAAAATAGCCATCACACTATCATCATCATAATTTTCTGAGGAACTGATATGTGGCTAGAAGGAAGGATATAAAGAAATCTTTACACAATCAATGAGAGAACAAGAAGACCAAAATGCTAAGATTCATGCAATTTGGTCATAGGTAAATCCTATCATAGTAGGAAAGCTCCTAAGCCTACTCCCAGAGACATACACAGGCATACCTCATTTTATTTAATCTTGCTTTTTTGTGCTTCTAAATATTTTATTGCTTGCAATAGTAACCCTGAAATCAGAAATTCTGTCTGTGCCATTCTTTCCCCCAATAGCATGTACTTATGTATTGTCTCTTCATCACATTTTGGTAATTCTCACAATATTTCAAGTTTTTAAAAATTATTATTATATGTTATGGTATTCTGTGACCAGTAAACTTTTATCTTAGTAGTTCCATTATTTCGGGACACCATGAACGCTACACATATAAGCTGATGAACTTAATATTTGTGTTTGTGTGTGTGTGTGTGATGTGTGTGTTTGTCTGCTTTACCAGCCAGTTACCCTCTTCTCATCTTTTTCTCACAGTCCTTTTTGTTTTCTTCTCCCAGGTCTCCCTATTTCATAAAACACAACAATATTAAAATTAGGTCGGTTAATAACATTATACTAACTACTAAATGTTCAAGTGAAAGGAAGGGTTTCACATCTCACTTTAAATCAAAAACTAGAAATGATTAATTTTAGTGAGGAAGGCATGTCAAGAGCTGAGATAGACCAAAGCTAGGCCTCTCGTGTCAAACAGTTAGCCATGTTGTGAATGCAAAGGAAAAATACTTGAAGGGAATTAGAAAGGCTGCTCCAGTGAACTCATGAATGATGAGAAAGTGAAACAGTCTTACTGTTGACATGGAGAAAGCTGTAGGGGTCTGGATGGAAGATCAAACTAGTCACAACATTGTGTGGAATGAAACTTTAATCCAGAGCTGGGTCCTAACTGTGTTCAACTCTGTGAAGTCAGAGAAACATTTGAAAAGTGCAGAAGAAAAGTTCAAAACTAGCATATTTTGGTTCCTGGGTTTTAAGGAAAAAGCCAATGACATAGCATAGAAGTGTACACTGAAACAGCAAGTCCTGATGTGCAGAAGATCTAGCAAAGATTATTGATGAAGGTGGCTACACTGAACAATGTAGATTTTCAATGTAGACTGAATATCCTCTATTAGAGGAAGATGCTGTTGAGGATATCATAGCTAGAGAGAAATCAATACTTGACTTCAAAGCTTCAAAGGACAGGCTGTCTATATTGTTAGGGGCTAATGGTACTGGTGACTTTCAGTTGAAACCAATGTTCATTCACTGCTCTGAAAATCTTAGGGTCCATAAGAATGATGGTAAATGGGCCCTGCCTGTGTTCTATAAATGAGCAGCAAAGCTGGATGAGTAGCACATGTGCTAATATCATGGCTTACTGAATATCTGAGCCCACTGTTAAAGCTTACTTTTCAGAAAAAAAGGACTCCTTTTAAAATATTACTGCTTGAATCCAACCCTCATAGATGATGTTGAGGATTTCAAAATCTAAGTAGAGGAAGTAACTGCAGATGTGGTGGGAATAGCAAGAAAAACTGCAATTGTAATTGAAACCTGAAGACATGCTGAATTTTTATAATGTCATGGAAGAACAACTGAAAAAATGAGTTGTTTCATTTGAATGTGTAAAGAAAGTGTTTTCTGGAGAGGGTGCTAAGAACATTGTTGAAATGACAACAAAGGGTTTAGAATAGTACGGAAACTTAGTGATAAAGCAGTAAGATTTGAAAAGCCAGAGTTCAAGTTTGAAAAGAAATTTGGTAAAATTTTGGGTAAAACTATTAGAGAGCATTGAACATGGCTTACACACTTTTTATTGAATTAACATTTCAACTCAATATAGGTTTTGGACACTTTTTGACATTTTCACATGCTACATTATGATCTGCATCAATTTATTTTCTCTACTATTATACAATTTAGCCCTTTCATTCAACTTGCTCATCCCCACCTCCCCAGGAAACATAACTTCTAAAAAGTGGGTCACCAAGTAATTTTTGTGACTTGCTTTATTGTGATAGTCTGGAAGCAACCTGTGATCTCTCTGAAGTGTACTTGTACAATGAAATGAGAAATCTTTTGCAATAGAAAGGAGAAAGAAGTCAGAAGAAGACATAGAAGAATACTTTGGAGGTGGGGTGAAGGCGAAAAGGAAGAAAGTAGAGAACTGAGAAAGTTAAGACATATGAAGGCCCGTGGATCACAGTAGATCATGCTTTACGCTAAGGTGGAATTCGTTTTAAAATAACAGTGATTGTACATCATCCAAGAAAAGGTTAAGTTATATTTAGCATCCTGTTTAAGAAAGCAGTAAAATATGCAATGAATTCAGAAAGATTTCCATAAAGAGATTTAAATAGCAAATCTTCAACATTTCAGAATGACACATCCTCTAAGATTTCCTGATAGATGAGACTTAATTATATTTTCTTTCTTTTTGTCTCCCTTTCTGTTGTAGTGTTTTGAAGTATGGAGAAGGCATATCATACTATGATTCACTTACTTGAATTTAACTATATATATATACACACACACACACACACACACACTATATATGGCACAAAAAAAGTAAAAGGGAAAGAAATGGAAGAAAAAATCATAGTGGGGTCCTACAAGCTCTTCCTCTCATATTTTATATATGAGCTTGAGTTGAATGAAGTCTTATGATGTTACTTCAATCTTAGGCATTCTTAGTTTTCTAATCATGCACACATATTGCTTTGTGATTGTGGTGTTTAAAGGCACAGGAGTTTTGTGTCCCTTTACCAAATAAATATTTTATCTGTTGGATAATTGACAAAGCACTCAATTTCTCAAAAGTTGGAGTAAAATTTTATTGGACTGTACTTTCTTAGAGATGGTGATTTCCATTGTTCATTGTCAAATAAAACTTGCTGCCTTAGGCCAGGCACGGGGCCATAAGCTGCCTGTAAGCTTCAGCCTATGAAGCGGCCAGGGCTAGGGATCGTGGTTTGAGTCCCGCTTGGGGCCTGTAGCGAGACCTAGTTCCAAAAAATAGTTGGGCGTGGTGGCACGTGCCTGTAATCCCAGCTACCTGGGAATCTGAGGCTGGGGATTGCTTGAGTCTGTGGTACTCTGGGCAATGTGAGCCTGCAGTTCCACAGGCAAAATAGCAAGACCTAGTCTCAAAAACAAAACAAACAGAAAAACAAACAAACAAAACAAACAAACAAAAAAAACTTTTCTGCCATAATAGTTTACAGTGGTTTCTTCTCTGGTTATAAGTATGGATAGTTTTGTGGGTGAAAGAAACATAAAATAGAAAGCTATTTGCTTTAGATAGAAGTTACATAGTAGCATAAAGCCACCTGAGCAGTTGTAGAATATGGTGACTAAGAATGGTGTAAGCTAAATATTATGTATAACTTAGGACTTAATAATATAATTCTAAGTAAGGTATTTTTTTTCCAGCAGAAAACCTAGAGTATGGAAAGGTTGAAGGGACAGAGGGCTTTGATGCTAGATTCCTTGAATGGGTTTAGCAGTTCAGGTTTCTTCTCAACACTAAATCATTATCCTACTGCCAGTTGAATAGATAAAACAGTTGAACAAGCCACTTCAGAAGTAAAACAACTTCATAGACTCATCCCATTACAGATTCCTTGGACTCTAAAATATGTTATCGGTTAGAATTTGATGGTGGGAGTAGTGTGGAGAGCATTTTTTTTTTTTTGCAAAGGAACTTTAGACGCTCATCTCTCTTTATTCCTTTCTAACTTATTTTGTGTACTCAATAAATAAGGCATTTTGAGAGACTGAGGACAATTAAGAAGAAAAAACTCTTCTTGTCCTTTGTTCCTTAACCTCTATTGCCCTAAGGCAGAACCTTAATTATAGCTTTGAAATTCAAAGTATGTTTACTTAGATTAATAGAAAAGAACTGAAATTTTAAGATACCTGTGCATGATTCTTGAATTATTTCCAGAATCTAGTCTACTCTGAATTGCTTTTTTTCAGAATTTGTTTGATACACTATTTTTAACAGTGATGATTAGCTTTAACTGTTATTGGAAGTTAAGCCAGTGACTATTCCAGGCATTGGAGATAAATAAATAAACTAAAATTCTTGTCTTCATGAAGCTAAATTTTAATGATGGAGATAAAATAATTAGCAAAATGATCTCAAATAGCATTAAGAGCTCAAAAAGCAGCTTAAGACAAAGCATGAGAAATAAAGTGTGTGTGTTTTATACAATGAAGTGATAGTGGAAGAAAGATTTCCGTGAAATGAAAGAACAGGAAAAGTAATGACTTGGAGAACTGTTCAACTGAAGGGTAATGCAAGTACAATGTCTTTGAGAGGAGCATGACTTTGTCAGTATAACTGGAGAAGAATTAGGGTGTGAGTGAAAAAAGAAATTAAATCAGAAAGGAAACTTAGTTTCAGATCATACAGAAACCTGCACATCATGAATAAGTATTATGGTTTGTATATTACGTATGATTGGAATCCATTGGGGAATTTTTGTGGAAGAGTGAAATTATCAGATTTACGTTTGTAAAGGAAGTCATTATAAAAGAAGAAAATTTGCACCAAATAGAAATTTGGGTCCATACAAAGGAATGAAATGATAACTATGTGGTGACATATAAAATACTTTATTGTTATTATATTTAAATATATTATGCTTAAATATCTGAAAAATAACAGACTGCTTAAAGCAAAAGCAGCAATTAATATTGTAGAATATAAAAACACATTTATTACAAAAGCAAATGTGTATCAATGGACTAAAGGTAGGGAGGGGAAATTAAATTATATTATTATAAGGTTATTATACTATATGTAAAGTGGAAAAATAATACTTGAAGGTAAAATGTTAATTTAAATATAGGTATACTAGAAAATATAAACAGCCACTAAAATAATAAAACAAAACATTAAATAGCTATTAAACAACAAAGGAAATAAAATGGAACCATAAAAATGCTTAATAAATTAAAAAACAAACAGAAGGAAAAAACAGAAGTTAATAACAAATGTGAAGGGTCAAAACAAATAGAACTGTGGTAGATTTAAACCAAACCACCAATAATCATTTAAAGTAAATGATTTAAATATTCCAATTAAAGGACAAATTATCAGGTAAAAAAAGTAAGACAATTATCTGTGGCTTACAAAAAACTATCATAACTAGAAAAATACATTAGATTGAAATGAAAAGGATGGAAAAAGAAATGTTAAGACTAAACAAAAGAAAGTTGCCTATATTGGTTCTAAGCAGACTTCAGAGCAAAGGATGTCATAAAGGATAAAGATCATTTCATTATGAAGTGCCAATTCATTAAGAAGTCATAACAATTCTGAATGTTTGCGCACTTAATTATAAGATACACATACCAACATGTGAGATTGCTGCTAAGTGAGAATATCTCTAAAAGAAAATGGATATTCACAATTATAGTCAGATATTTTGGCTCCATTTTCAGTAATTTATAGAAAGAAATATACAGAAAATTAAAACAAGTATAGAACAACAAGTATAGAAAACCAGAAAACTTCTGTTAACCAACTTAACTATAGAAGACTTCAAGCAACATGGCCGGGCACGGTGGCTCATGCCTGTAAGCTTCAGCTAATTAAGCGGCCAGGGCTAGGGAATCGCAGTTCGAGTCTCACCCGGGGCCTGTAGTGAGACCTAGTTCCAAAAAAATAGCTGGGCATGGTGTCGTGCTCCTGTAATCCCAGCTACCTGGGAAGCTGAGGCTGGGGATTGCTTGAGTCTGTGGTACTTCGGGCAATGTGAGCCTGCGGTTCCACGGGCAAAAAAAGCGAGACCTAGTCTCAAAAAAAAAAAAAAAAGTAACAGAATATATATTTAATTACACAGAGAATATTTACCAAGGTTGACTATATTCTAAGTCATAAGCGATTTCTCAACATATTTAAGACTGCTAGTCATACAAAGTATGTTTTCTGACCTTAGAGAACGAAGTTAGAAATAAAAACAAAAAGATACTGTGGAAATCCAAAAATATCCAGAAAGTTATTAACATACTTCTAAACAACCTACAGATCAATGAAGAAATTTTGAGAGAAAAAAAATATTTTGAGTTAAGTGAAAATAAAAATATCCAGAAAATTTTAGGAAGCAGCTAATATAGTAATGGGAGGGAACGTTTTAGCACAAAATCTTTATGATAAAGAGAAAATCTCAAATCAGTGACCTTGTATAAAATTAAATGAATCAAAATAAATAGAAGAAAGAAATAAAACCAGAGCAGAAATCAATGAATTAGAAAATAGAAAATCAATGGTATTACAAGCTGATTTTTGAGATGATGACTAGACTTATAAGAGAGAAGATATAAATAGGAATGATTGATATCACTACAGATTCTACAGATAGAACTTTATGACAATAAAAATGACCATTTAGATGAAATATTCAAATCCCTTGAAAGACATAAACTACCAAAGTTCATTCAAGAAGAAATAGGAAAATAGGTCACAACAAGAGGTATTAACAAATCTGAATGTTTGTGCAATTAATTGTACAATATACACATAATATGCGTGAGATTGCTGCTAAGTAAGAAAAAAGGGCAAATCCACATTTATAGTCCTTTGTAGTTTAATACTTGAACAAAGAAAATACCTGATCCAGATGTCTTCATTGATGATTTCTGTCATACATTTAAGGAAGGAATAATATAAAATCTGCATAAACTCTTCCAGAAAAAATTGCAGTGGAAGGAATAATTCCAAACTAATTATGTGAAATTAATAAGATTTTAAAACTAAAAGCAGGCATAAATATTATAAGGAAAGAAAACTATAGACTAATATCTATCATAAACATAGAGGAAATATTCTTAGCAAAATTTTATCCAACCAAAATAAGCAATATATAAGCAAGATAGTACATCATGACCAAGTGGTGTTTATTACAGAAGTGCAAAGTTTAAACCAATCTTAAATTTAAAAATTAATGAATGCAAGTCAGCAAATTACCGGGCTGTAGTAATCTATGTATGCTGCCATAACCAAAAAACATAGATTGGTGGCTTACTAATATGTACAGGAATTTAGATCTCTGAATTCTGGAGCCTGTGAGTTTGAATAGCAAGGTGCCAACCGACACAGTTTCTGGTAAGAACTCTCTCCCTGACTGCCCTTTCTGGGTCCTTCCAAAGCAAAGGCACAAAGGTTTGTTTTCTCTTCCTCTGGATAGGGCACCAGCTCTAGCAGATTATGGTCCCACCTTTATGACCTCATTTATAGGGGATACCCTCAAATGCACATTTATGAAACGCTGGACTAAAATCTTATGTAATGGCGACATGCTTGCCTTTCCCTTACAAAGCAAGAATATTTTATTCTTACTTTCAAGTCAACATTCTACTACAAGTTCTAACTAGACAAGGGAGAAACCAAACCAAATCAAACCTATTATTATCCGATTTCTCTAGTGGAAAAGGGGAATAGTTGTCTTTATTTGTAGATAACATTATGATGTAGAAAATTGTATGGATTTACATAAAAGGCCCTAGAACAAAGAAACAGACTTAGCAAGATTGCAGGATACTTGATTGATATAAAAATCAATTGTATTTCTCTAAGTCATGAATGAATAATCAGATATTGACATTAAACAATATCATTTATAATAGCATCAAAAATAAATATTATTTAGGAGCAAATCTGGTAAGATGCAGTAATGACAAAAAGGATGAGAAAACTTTGGAGAGTGAACATTATGTTTTCATCTTCATTGTGAGGATGCTTTGAGTGCATTCATACATTAAGACTTATCAGTTTGTTTAATGCATTTTGCTGTATGTCAATCGGATTTCAATATAGTGATTAGAAATTATATTTCAACAATGTTGGATAAATTTGATTTTTCCTAGGTAAAATAAGCTGTTCTTTGCAAATATTAGATAGCAGGTAGTGCTAAATTTATACATTTTTATGCTGAAATCTAAAAAATGTTCTAACACTTTATTAAAATTATACTATCAACTACTTTTGTTGTAGCTGTATCTCCTATTTGAAGAGATAGCTACACTTTATAATTTTGGCTTGAAATTATCTAATTTATTTAAATAATTTATTATTTAGATAATATATTTGAAATCATCATAATTTATTTAGTTAATAAATTATATGTTCTGTTATATTCAATCTATGCTATATTAAAAACTCTTAAAAATTGATTAGGCCTATATTTATAAATCTGGAGAGGTATCTATACTGTAATGTTAAAGACAAAGAAAATTGTAGGGTAGTTTAATGGGATACCATTTTCATAAGAACCAGCAATAAATGCTTTGTGCATGGTAAATCAATGCATATATTTATGGGCTCATGGAGAGGAGGTGGATTTATACCAGCTATTATGTGGAACGTTGAATATCAAAAACAGAGAAGCATCATTTTCTTCCCCTTTATCATTTTCTTCCCCTTTATTTCATTAGTTACAATAAATTACTATTTTAAAATAACAATTACAAAATTAAAGATTAATTTGATAATTTTTCTATTGTACCTATTAATGCACACTATATATGGCTTTACATATACATCACACACATAGATGTACACACATACCATTTGATCTTTAGGAGTGTCTCAATAAATCATTCTTTAAAAATAATACTTATTATGAATACTATAATTTTAATTCAGTGGACTTTTTAACCTAAATATATTAAAATTTATCTTAGTAATACATATTTTGTATCCTACAAACTATATCTATGCAAATATAGAGATGCTGGAGGCAAATATTAGGTAATATGTAATTTCCTCTTGTTTATCATTAGAACTACATTTGCCATTTAAGTTTATCCCTTCAGTTGATCACTGAAAGCAGTGACTGACACCTAATTATTATTTACTAAATCCTAGATATTACTCAGTGCTGCAATTATCAATTTTATAAGACTTAGTAACAGTTGGGACACATTTCCAAAAGTGGCTAAAATAGTATTTTAACTTACATGTTCTTCTCTACTGCTAGACTAAAATGTGCAGTTTATTTTTTTGTGCTCTAAATCTGGATGGGCCTGCAACTGTTTTGACCGATTGGTTAGAGTAGAAGCAAGCAAGGTCAGTTCTGAGCAGAGCCTTTCACTGAGCTGGTAGTTTCTTTCCCCATCATTTGCAGTGCTTGATGTTGGATACTCTTTATTGGAATACAGCTGCCATTTGGGGAGAAACTGAAGCCACAGGAAACATCCCCTGGTTCTACTCAGCCTCAGCTGAGCTCCCAATTGAAATGCACTATCAATCACATACCAGGTGAGTTAGGCATCCTGCCTGTCAACTTGGTGGAACATTCAGATGCCTCTAGGCCCAGCTGTCAACCAAGTGCAACTGCATAACATATCCTAGTAAGATACTCTTTGTACCAGGTCATCCTCAGAACTATGATAATGAAAAACAAGACATTGAAAATGAAGTGAACTAAGATCATGAAAAAATTTTAAAGCTATTTAATATGAATTGTAGTAAAACTTTCTTAGCTAACATCATAGTTCCATTAACTATATCTTAGCATTTTTAATATGGCATGCTGTTTCAAAACTTAAATTTATGATTGTGAAACCTATGAAGTATTTCTTTAAAAATTAATTTATTGAGTTCTTTAAAGGTGTCATTTCTAGATGAATTTTTGAAGCCAACTATTTAGTTTGCAGGAGTTAGTGTTATTTTAAATTAGCTTAATCTCTTTAACAGAATGGAACTATCTCTTCCCATTTACTCATGCTTATTTTTTTGTTTAATATGATTTGTGGATCCATACAAGAATTATATTATCTTGAAATATATATTATGAAAGTTACAAACTACTGAGAGGGTCTTGATAAAAGTAATTTGAAATAGAGCAGGTTTAAGTCATTGTTTAACTTCTCTAATATAATTGATTTGTGGACTTATCATTCTTACTTAATCCCAGGCAGGGGAAAACATTCCATTTTATAAATCTTTATATGTCATTGAACTTGCAGCTCAGTGAAAATATTGACCCCAACTATGAATATAAAATATAGACTATAAAAAGAATACAAAACCTCATCATGGTTTAAGAGTAGAAGAGTATATGGAGGTCAGTCATGGACTAGAGTAAGAGAAACTGGCTTTAAGTTCCAGCAGTCTGATTCGGTTTGATCATTTCACCCCAGCTTTTATTTTCTTCCTTGATACACAGATATTTGTTCTTTTAAGTTCTTTCCTACTGTAATTCATGGTGATGCAAGACATTTTTTATTCCCAGGACTGTCCTCTTTTGCTTGCAATATCTCTTCCAACCCTAGCTTTTGAGAGGAGGCCAACTTCTGTTGTCTGGAGCAAACCGATTTTTTGCTTAACTCCCAAAATGAGCCAGGAGCCTTTAGATGCTAATCTTATGTGACTGCAGCTTTGGGAGGTGAGTGTAATTTTGGAAATGCACATATTGAGGAGATAGTAACTGATTAATTCCAACAGTTATATTTGTATACTTTTACAACAATTTATAAGATATTATCCAGAGTTTTTCAATATTATGATTTTATTTTTATTCCTGACCTCCATTTATTGCACAGAGAATCAGCCAAAACTACTTTGCACATGTGTTTTACATAATTTGTAAACATGCACATCAACTTCATCATTAACCAAAACAAACTTTTAGACACAAAATTTTTAAAATCATTGAAGAATGAGACAATGAAGCTGAAACTAAAATAAGGGGAAAAACAAAAAGCACACATTTTACAGTGTTGGTCTTGTTTTCCAACTGCTGGTTAAGGCCTGAGTTTTGGAGTTTCTACTTACCTTGCCAAATGAATATATCCAATTTGGCTATACTTAATACATATGTACCCATATATCCATTATGTGTTGAAAATATGTCATAAACACATCACCCTTAGTTTTCTCTTAACTCCCCTACTTAATGAGCCTTTCAAATATGGAAATGGTTTCTGGAATTCTAAAGTTTTCCCACCACTGAACCACATACATATTAATACCACACATTGAAACAACAATTCTGCTACAGAAATAAAAAAGTTAATGATTGCCATCTCAAACCACATCTTTACTGCGGCTAGCCAAGTCTCTTTAGACACTAAACTTAAGTCTTTACACCTTGCCTAATGACCCATACTATGTAGACACAGAACAAAGATAAGGCAATTTTAGCAATTCACTTAGGGACTAGATGTTATGAAATTCAGTGCACATAGTTTTCTGAGACTCAAAATGCCCAGAAAATTTTCTCTAGGTCAGCCATCTGTTCTCCACTGGTTAGTTCCCTTGCTACCTTTGAAAAGACTTATGCGCATATGAATGTCTCTTCCTGCAGGCACTCCAAAGGACAGAGATAAGAATGCTAGACCTTACCTGTAAGCAGTTCACACCAACCAGGATTCAAGCAAAAGGCAGGTCAGTATGTGCACACAGGATACTCTAGTGGGTTGAAATGATCAGAGGAAGAGTCCATGAAGATGGCACTTAGAAAATATCAGGTGTGGGGTTTGTGGGGGGAGAGAAGACACTGAGAAGACAGAGAATCAGGAAGAATAAGTCCAGTTTGACTGATTTAGAGTATTCAGGAGTAGTCCCTGAAATCAAATTTCTGACTACAAAGGCTCCTTACACTGGTGGGCAAAATTGGAAGGCTGGGGAAGCGAATACAAAAGTTTGTTCTTAGGCAAGAACAAACCTGGGACCATGCTAGAGCTTAACTACCAGGCTGGGTAAGGTGGAGGAGTGGGGAAGGGTCTGAAGCTCAGAGAGTTCAACTCACCCAGTCCCGGGTCACATGTAGTCATTTCCTATAGAAATTAACATATTGACCCAACAGGCCCCCAAACACTTCTGTAAAAACTTTGATTTTGGGTGGTGAGGAGAAAGACTTAAATATTTTCAGTTCAGATTCTCGCAATCTGCTCCAGCATAAGCATGAAGAAGCAGTGAAATAGTTCCCAGTAACAGTAAGTCTCTCAGTCATGAACTTCATCCTCCCTGAGTTGTCATTACCAAGAAGTAATAGAACAGTGACCAACTCATTATAAATATGATCCCACCTGCCATTCAACCTGGTGAAACTTCATCCATAGAGAACTAGCATTTACATATTACCTATACCTGATCAACTGGTGTGAGCAAGTTACAGGAAAATAATTTGAGAACTACTTCTTGAGTTCTCTGGGGTCCCTATGTGGATGAAACAGGCGATTCTAAAAGGAACCACTCTAACCAATACCATCACAAGTTCTCTATTTCTACCGTAGGTCCAGATTGCTTCCCTTCACTAGCTGGGGAGGAAGAAGCTCTCTGAGCAGAGAAAAATTAGGAAGGGAATAATTTTAAAATGTTTTTAATATCCACGAACCAAAGCTGATAGCATTTCTCAAGATGCACTCATTCAGGTTTATGGAAATGGGTTACTCCATGTTTTGGGACAATGAGCCATGTATTCACTCTTTATGGAATGATCACTAGTGACAAGTTTCATACATTTGGAAATGGCATATTGCAGAAGGCTATCTTATAAATTCCTTTTAGTTGTAATATAAAAAAATACAACAAAGGCACAAATAGTGGTACAAAAGCTTGAGCAGAAATACCTTCTGAAAGAATGTGTTTTTTTCACATTGCAATGCTTCTATCTAGAGTATCTGTTTTTGAAATCTGTCACTGGTTCATTTGTTCAGAAATATTTCTTTGCTGCACATCTCTTCTATTGCTTCCTCAATCCCAAATCCTCTGAATTAAGAATACTTGATATAGATCACTTTGGAACTAAATGTCTGATTTAACTGACTTAACTGAGTCACATGTGTCCACAGAGTGGCTGCCGGTTTCATTTGTTCCACCTGCCTCATGCTTTTAGGGACTCTTTGGATCTGGGTCAGTGGATCCGAGCTAGAAGTGCCCACTCTTTAATCATTTGAAAACCAATAAAAAATCCAACATACATTGAGTCCCAAGCAAAGGAAATTCTGGTTCTGATAAATGAGATTCAGGAAGGAAGCCATGGGAAGAAAAACCTGGGCCTGAGGTGGGACATGGACTATAAACCAACTGTGACCCTCTGGGTAGAGGAAAATGAAGGAGAAAGGTAATATTTAATGCTCATGATACCCACAGAACTGAAGTAGATAGAAATTTCTCGGGATATAGTCTCTCAAATTTTGGGTCCACTTGCTTGAGCCTACAAATGAGGAGGTTATACAGACCAAGTTAGGCCTGACTTACATTTGAAGGCCATCTCTGCACAGGCTTGTCAGCTTGTGTCAGAGAAAATTTCCTTAACACTTTGTACCAATGATTGAAGGTGGTTTTAACATAGTTCTATGCTTTGGGATTTTTCTCTTCTATCCCTCAAAAATGGTCCTTTATTTCACTGGTGCAGACCAGTGAACTGTTGGTGACTGAGGTTTCAACTGAGCCACTGGCCTGGAGAAGCTGTGACCTTTGAGAAACCTAGATCAGGCCACATCGGTCTGTTGTTCACTAGCAGTGTTAATAGAAATATAATTGTTCTTTAATTCTACTTAAAACCTGAAACATGATATTGTTTAAAAAAATAATTAAAAAAACTCATGAGGAAGTTACCCATTCCTATTATGTTAAAAACTTGAAATCTTCAGTCTCAGCTTCCCATTAAAATCACTGACCCACAAATATTTTCCTTGTAGTTATGGGTTTCATGCTAAATTAGCCTGGTCTTGCAGTGTACCAAAAACTTGACTTCAAAAGAACAAGTTCTAGTTCTCAGTGTCATTGCCAGACTCACCCACCTGTAAGTCTTTCTGAGGGTGTCTGTGAGCTATTTGTCTCTTTGTGGCTGGCTGGTTCTTTTGGCAAGTACTGACCTGCTGTCGTAAGCCTGCTGGTGTGAAGACTCTGGAGGAGTGACTGGTTCATTAACCTTGTCTCCTTGCTGGAGCTGCAGTCACTGCTTCTGGAAGCACACTCAAGTGTCTCAGTAGCTTCTTCCACTGCTGTTGCTCATCTATTCAAAAATGTCAGCTCTCCTTTTGATGTCCTTCAGCTGAGGTTCAGGAATGGGTTATCTTACAAGGGAATAGTTGTGGGTCCAAGAAGAGGCTTCTTTGGACCGTTGGGAGACTTTTGAGGGCAAGTGTGCTCCTGTTCCATTCTAACTCCTCTCAACTTTTGTTCTTGACCTAAATAATGCTACTGAAATTTTCTAACACATATTCACCACTGTCAGGGGTGATGATAAACACACAGTCTTTCTACTAAGGCTGTTTGCTCTCCTTGGATACGTGAATCACTGGTGGTGTGACTGCAGGGATATACGGCAGGTAATATTGGCCGCATTTCCTCTAATCAGAGGCTCTCCCTGGTAAGATGTGTCTAACTGCTGTCTGAAGGTCACAGCTGGTAGTGCAGAAGGAGGTCTGTTCCTTTGGCCTCAGGGTATCTGGGTGGTTCAGCAGCAGGTTTGCAAACTTGCTTTTGGACAAAGGGTGCTTCTGGCCTGGCTGTGGCCCAAGCTTCCGGCCCTGGCGTCTGGAGAACTGTGCTACATGGTCACCGCTCTGGAGCACATGGGGAGCTGAGCCAGCACCCACTCAGGGCCTGAGGCAAGTCTTATATTATAATTATTCTGATTGACATAAATTTAAACATAGGAATTGACACAAGTTAATAATGGGATGCTGGCAAAACATAGATATTTTCATATCCAATTCCTGTATATTTTCTAACTGTTGTGGGTATGCATAGTTTTTATTTTTAAGCCAACCATGAAAAGCAAGGTGGTACTCACCACTGCTCATTCAAAGAACTGTGACAAATACTTTCAGACATGCTGTTCTTCACATTGCATTATGCTTTGGAGTAAAGAGGGAAAAGTCGTTATGGAATTGAAACTTGGATAAATGGTTCCATACAAACAAAATGATAGTAACAGATTTGACAACATTTTAACTAACTCTTTCCTTTACCTCTAAATGCTCTTCCATTAGGGTTTCATGATCTATAGTGAAACTTTGGGGTTAAGTATACCTTAAAATAGACAAGATAAAAACATCCAGCCCCAAACACCTTTGATGGTCAAAGGAGTTATGCAGTTTCTTTCCTATTCCTTTATTTATTTTTTGCATATTATAGCAATATTTTTTCTACCTCCATTCTTTTTCTCTCATGTCTCCCTTCCCTCTTAACCTCAGAAATTTCACATTTATCAGTATCTACTAGTTTTGTATTTTTGCCTTGTTTAGTTGACTGCTATATGAACATCCAATATTTGTCTATATTATTCTGACTTGTTTACAGTTGAATTACAATGTATTTTGGTACATTTTGTCTGGAAATTGTATTTTGTCTGGAAACTCTTTGGACCTCTTGGATCAGTATACCTGGTTCTTTTCCAGATTTAGATGGTTCTCAGCAATCATTTCTTAAAAATAATTATAAAGTGCTTTTTTCTTTTTTGGATACCCTATAATGTGGGCATTATTTCTCTTCAGGTTATTTCAGATAGCCCTTACACTGTTTTTATTTGTGCTTGTTATTTAGTGTTTTCTCTATTCTCTTCTCTTTGTTCCACTGAGTTTCAAGCTAACCAGTTCTCTTCATTACTTGCTACAGTTGAGACTCTTTGTTGTTTGTTTCAATTCAGTTTTAGTAATTTGTAAATCCATTAGCCCTAGTTGTAGCAATCTTGTATTTTCTCTGTCTTCATTGTGGTTTCTTTTTAATTAAATGTTTTTTTTTTAACTTAGCAAGTCTCATTTTAAATGTTACCAAAGACTCTTAATATGTTTAAACAGGCATATTCTGTATTTTTGCTAGTGAGACTTCTCTTGGGAAGTATTTTCACCAGCAATTGTAATATGAGCAATTGTAATATGACTCTTTAAGTTTTATGGGTTGTAATAGGACCTTTCCTTGTAGCTTAATAAATTAATTTATATGTTTCCTACAAGATGGTAGACATAATTGTATATTCACCTGTTAAATATCAACTGATAACCATTTTGTTAGCGGATATCAAGCAGCGATTTTTTTTTTTTTTGGGAAAAAAAGTTAAGCTTCTATGAAAAGGGGCAGGTAAGCCAACCTTATATGGGCATAAAGGTCATGTCAGCCAGAAGCCAACCATACAAGGCATTATTGGCCATCGGCCAGCAGCATCTTCTTATATGGCAAAACCCCTCAGTAGCTAGGTAAGACTCTTATCTCTTAGCCCTTACTAGCCAACCAGAGTAGGTCCACGTACCCCCAAGCCCTTACTAGCCAACCAGAGTAGGTCCACATACCCCCAAGCCCTTACTAGTCAACCAGAGTAGGTCTACATACCCCCAAGCCCTTACTAGCCAACCAGAGTAGGTCCACGTACTCCCAAGCCCCTTGCCAAGGGATAAAAGAGAACCACGTGGGGGCTCGGGGTCCTCACTTTCACCCTGATATAACCGCTGCGTCGGTGTTCCAGGTCAGTGCTTGACCCTGACTTAAGTCAGAAAATAAATGCCTCTTGCCTTTGCATTACCCATGTGCTGTTGCGAAACTGGAACCCCATGACGGCACTTTAACACACCCTGCATTTTTAGATGTCTTTATTTCATAGACTGATGCCTTTGTACCTGTTTATATGGTTGTGACACTAATGTTAATATTATGGGTAAATACATAGACAGGAACCAAGGCAATGGGGCACTGAAAGGTTGTTTCCAGTGTTTCAAACTTCCTGCATGCTGTAGTGAGGACCCACAAGGAAACCCTTGACTATGGCAACTCCTCAGAAAAACATTAACTACAGTAGTTGTGTAATAGATGTAGCATGACATGGGAAGGGAGTTGAGATAGGGTCACAGCTCAGAATTTTTTTCTCTTCTTTTTGTTTGAAGTCTTATCCTTGGGCATTTGTGCCTGTTAATATCAGGTATTTAAAGGCTAGTTATTGTGTGGGTTTTTGACCCAGGTGGAGTAAGGTATGTGTTTTATAATTCATAGCCTCAGGATGCAAATGACAGCATCTTCTCTGAGGAGACACAGATGATCTAATCTGGCTTGCCTATCTTTTTTGGACTGCAATTATTATAGTGTGCAGTCATAAGTTCATGCCTGCAAACTGTATCCTATTGCAACAGTTCTTTAGTGGTACATGCTCTATCCTGCAGATCAACTCTATGCAACCTTTCTCTAGTATAATGTTGGTTTTATTATGTTCCTGATGTGGGTGTGAGCCCTTGGGTTAACAAGAGAGGCTTCCTCCAGTAGCTACTCCTTCCTCCCTTGGGTTGGATTGCTCTTATTTCTCTACATTCAGTTTAATTAGTTTTTTTTTCCCTCTGTCTCTTTCTGTCTTTGCTCTTGATGTATGTGATAGTCATTTATTCATCTTTCAGAGGCTGTTGCCTTTGTTTAGTTGTAATTTGGTTGTGAATATGTGGAGGAGGTGAGTCTGGTATCTTCACATGGCCATCATTTTGCTGTGAGCTGAGTTATAGTCTTGTTCAATATTTTCATAAAGAACAGTGAATTAAAAATGAGCTTTCATCCATAACAAAACCTCCCAAATATATTAATAGGTCAACCCACAAAAAGGAACAAAAAGAAATAGGACACATGGAAAAATGTTTATCTTTTTGAATAATTGAGGAAAAGCAAATGTATCAAGTAATATGCATCAAAAGTCTTTACAATATTCATACTTTTTTCTCTTGCTTGTTACTTCTGCTTTACGAAGTATTTCCTGTTCTGTATTATTTATAGTGGTGAAAAATGAAAGCCAACACCCAATAATAGAGAAATTATATGTAAACTTTAGTACATTAATTCTGTGTGACATTATGTTTTAAAACAATATTTATAAAAGTTATGAAGTAACACAGGAAAATGTTCTTGGAGTAAATAAAATGTAAGTGATATGACTCTGACCTCCCCAAAATTACTGAATTCTATGTATTTTTAAATCTTTAAATGTGTAATACTCAGGCCAAAGCCAAAATTAAATCAAACAGGCAGAGGTTGAAGCTGGAGTGTTTGTGTGTCAATGTGAACTTGGACTTGAATCTGCATTTTAGAGTAATGATCCTAGGGTGGAACACAGAGATCAAGAAACAAAACCCAGAATCTTCCTAAGAAGTTGGTTAAATAGAAAAGTGCCTTCTATTAAGTGGAGCAAGAAAGGTCTGTGGCCACTATTTTGGTTTGAGATAAAGACATCAGGCAGCACAAACTAAGAAAGTTTGTCACCACCAGAACCTAACTAAAAGACTTTTGAAAGGTTTTGTTTCATGGAGTAAGAAAATGAAGGAAGAGTTAAGATGCAAGAGCAAAGAAGAGAAAGAAATTGGTAAATATGAAGATAAACCTGAGCCTTGAAGCTATATTTGAGTGTTACTATAAACCTCATCTTGTGAAATAATAGGTAAATAAATTTTTAATTTAAAAATTAAATAATTTTTTAAAAGAATGATAATATCATGTAAGTTAGAAAGGGATTAAATGGAATTATGGCATTCTAAGATTCTTGTGTTGTTCAGGAAGAGATATTGACTACTTTAAACATTGTGAAAGCATACATGTTAATTCCTAAAGTAGCAACAAAAAGAAGAGATGTAGAATGTATAACTTTCAAACGAAAATACAGTCTACAATATGAAATGAGACAGTAAGGAGAAAAGAATATAGGAAAAAGAGGTTAACACTTTTTAAAAACATAAAGAAAGAAATAAATTGTCGAAAATAATTTATGGGTAGAAAAAATGAGTAGAAAGAAATTCAAATTGTCAGGAGATAAATGACTCAGTAAAAAAATCCTTTTTAAAGGATGTTTAAGTTCAATATCAATGTTAATACTTCCAAAATTCCCCATTTCAAACATTACTCTTCCATTCCCCTCCCACCTTTTTGTTTTGTTTTCTCTATATAGTACTTGTACAAGGTTATTTATGTGTTATCTACATAGTGCTTGGCAAATTGAGAGTAAAGTGTACACTTGTGGAGTGAATGAATAATCAATTTGGGTTTATTCCAGGAATGAAAAGTTTGCGTAAAAATAGAGAATCAATTAATGTAATTTACCACATTCACACATTAGTGGAGGAAAGCTGTAAGATAATTTTCGATAGGTACAGAAAAAGGATGTGATAAAATCAACATCCATTCATAATTTAAATAAAATCAAAACCTTTTTTTAGCAAATAGAAAGAAACTTCCTTAACATGATAAAGGAGACTATTTTTTAAAAAAGAAAACAAACTAGAAAAAACATTATTCTTGATGTCATAATTTTATAAGTTTTCCTTGAGTTGGGACTATTTTTGGCTTTTCTTTTCCTTTACTTCTCCTTGCTATAACTTAATTACAAAAAGTTCAAGAAAAAGGTATGCATAGTACAAAGGAAAAAACATCAAGCTATCGTTTTCAGAAAATTTAATTGCAAAGAAAGTTACAAGGAATTTGCTAAAAATTCATTGATTAATATACTCATTAAACAAGTTTCCTAGATCTAAAAATCAATATAAAGTAGCAATTGCCTTTCTATACAATAAGAAACATCATTAGAAAGTAAAGTTTAAAATGAAGCCACTAGAAATATTATGAAAAACTCCCTTATAAAGAAATCATATATGAATAGCACCTCCATAGGGAAAATTACAAAACTTAGAGTGATTAAAGAAGACATAAATAATGACCTGAGCCATGGTAATAGATTGAAAATTTAATTTTTTTAAGATCTCAGTTTTTCTATTGATAATGAATTCAGTAAAGTTTCAATAAGTTTCCCATTAATGTATCAGTTTGAAGATGGAGATGATGTTACAAATCTAATAAACTGACTCTAAATATTATGCAGAAATGTCAAGGACTGAGAATGGCCAAAGTGCATTTAAGTGTGAAGAGAATAGAGGGAATTTACTGAAATAAAATATCCATATTTTATTTTGTAATTAAATGTAGCGAGATGGTGGTTCTATGAGGAATATGCAAGTGGCATAAGAAAAGACACCCAAAGTCAGACCAGGTATATGATGCAGAGGTAGTGATGTAGTTAAAAGTTGTACTGGGGCCCAAAATACCCTGGTGGGTTGGAGTCTGAGAGAAGACTCCCATGAGAGAAAATGGTAAGCAGGAAAAGGGGGGGATAAAAGGAAAGAGCAAGGAGAGAGAAGGAAGGGAAAAGATAAGAATGGTGAACTGAGAGAACAGGCTCATATGGCCTGCCAGGGAAAGCCCCCTAGAAGAGTGAGCTGGTGGTGGCAAGGAGCCATGGTGGGAGAGTGGCCAGTAGAGAAGTAGCCAGTGGAGATTTGGATGCCAGAATGGCCAGCTGGGGTGACCAGGGGCTGCTGAGGGCAACCCTGGTGGTTTGGGCCAGATGCCACCAAAGGCAGGCCTGGTAAAGGGAGTGAATGGAGCCACAGCAAGGCACCAGATTTGGAAAGCTGATTTGTGCATCAGCAATTGTGGAAGAAATTTGAAGAGCATTGGAAGAGCAGAGCAGCTTGGAATGCTGGAGAGAGAAGTAGCAAAGAGAAGATGCTGGAGAAAGTCTGGATTTTGCAGGAGTGTATCTCTCAGGTTTGGAGGGACAAAAGGGCACCATCATGGACATGTGTTTGGGACTTTTGGACTAAACAGTACTTGGTGTGAAATAATGAAATAATGCCACTTGTGGCATTAAGGACTTTTTGTTTTCTTGGTTAATTTCCCTTGATAATAAAACCCTGTTGTTTAAATTGCATTTGTCTCTCAACTGCTATGCATGGGTGATATGGACCTGAGGGAACCTGACTGGCAGAAACTGAATTTTAAATGTGACCTGTTGGTTGGTGGCTTCTGCTCATTTTGACCCAATTTCAGGTATATAGACATTTGATATATATTTTACTGAAGCCAGGTAGGAAAATAATGATCTTTATAATAAATGGAATAATAATGGATAATGAATAATGATTAATGGATAACGAATAATGGAATAATTGATTATCAATATGGACAAAAGTAAAGTTGAAATCTTACTTTTTACCCAACACAAAATTGTCAACATTGTAAACTTTGGGAAGAACATATTTGAGAATCTCTTTATGCATACGTTTGGAGAAGGACTTTCAAATAAGAAAAAGAACCACAAAATGAATGGAAAAGATTGATAAACTTGTTCATGTAAAAATTAAGCAATTATTTTTCACTAGAGAAAAATATTGAAAGACTAGTGGGAAACTAGGAAACTTCATAACATGAATAATGGATGAAGGACTAGTGGTTTATATATAAGAAACTCCTTCTTAACAACACATTAAAAAAACAAAAACTGCGTCTGAGAAATCACTAAGCACACTTCCCAGAACAGGAAATCCAAATACCCAATTAACTTATGAAAGTCTGTTCAAATTCACTAACAATCACTAATATGTCAACAAAAGTCATAGTGATTTACAGTTTTCAACATTTAAAAAGATTCACAATGGAAGTATCATCAAAGATATAGAATAATATGAATTCTCTTCCTTTCCTGATGATATTAACTAGTGAAATGGAACATGCTCATGGTGAACAACTCAGACATTTGCTTCTTCGATTACATTTCTATTTATTCATGCATTAGATTTTATTGAGTGTCCATAGGTGACAAGCACTGTTCTAGTGCTGGATATAGAGGTATGAATATACCAGAGAACAAAATTTATAAATTAGTGGAACTTGTATTTTGGTATGAACTAAACTACTGCCTGTTTAGGGAAACAGGCAATAAATAAAATGGTAATCAGTAAATGTTATGGAAAAAGTAGATCAGAGTAATGGGGATTGAGAGTTCAGGGTAGAGTGCAATTTTAAATAGCTGCATAGTGCAGCCTTGTTGAGAAGGGATATTTAAGTAAAGACTTCAACATTGTGAGAGAGTTGACTAAATAGATATTCAGAGTTGCATGACACAGTATTGCAGATTGGCAGCTTATACAACAGAAGTTGACTTTTTCACAGTTTAGCCTGGAAAGGCTAAGATCAGGGTTCTGGCAGTGTTCAGTTTCTTTGAGAGCTTTCATCTTGGCTTGCAGATGGCTATTGTATTGATTTGTCCTCAAGTGGTAGAGAAAAAGTGAGCTTTCTAGTAACTTTTCTTAAAAAAGACATTAATTCTATCAGATCATGGCTCCAACCTGATTTCATTTAACCTTAATTGACTTACTTTAGGTACTATATCCAAATAGTCACACTGAGGATTAAGCCTTCAATATATGAATATCGAGGGAACTCAATTCTGACCTTAACAGATCCTGACACTGGATCATCTCTGAACCCTTGAGGAAAACCAAGTTACCTGCACAGCTGAAGTTGATGAGGAAGCATGCATTAAGAGATGAGATCAGGGAGGTATGGGGACCAGAATATTTAAGACTTTGTAAAGTCATTGGAAGGACTTTGACATTGACTATGGAAGAAATGAAGAAAGGAAGAGTATCATGATCAGAATTATACTTTCACACTTAAGATCTGGTTGTTAAATAGACTATAAACAAAATGGAGGCTAGGTGACCAGTTGGAAGCTATTAATATAATAATATGAAGGAGAGACAAAGTGGTCTGGTCCAGGGAGAGCAGTGTTGTTGATGAAAAATGGTCAGGTTCTGGGTGTCTTTTGAAGTCAACAGGATTTGTTCAAGGGTTGAACAGAAGAGTATTTGAAAGAGAAGGGCATTAAAAATGACTCCAAATTTTGTGACAAAGCACTTAATTGCTTTGTGGTGTTATTATTAACTAGAATGGGATAATATAGAGAAAAAGTTTTGATTGAGGATTTTTAGGTGTTTTTTAGACTTTAAAGGAGACACTGAGGTGTTGGATTCATGGATCTATAGTTCATGGAAGAGTTCTAAATTCTACATGTAACTGTGGATGTCATGTGTGAAACCAAAGACAGCGACACACAGGAGTTTTAATTTAAGTTATGAGACTGGACAAGATCACCAGGACAGTGACTAAAGATAGAATGGTTTAAATACTGTTCACTGGATTATCCTGACACTGAGAGAAACTCTCTTCATTTATGAAAGAAGACATGTGCAGACTATTCATAATCTCATGGTTCAAAATATAGGGGCCTGTGATTAAAGATCATTTACAGCTTTATAAAAATAAAAAAAAACAATAATAATGGCAAGAGCATAAGATTCTTAGTATATTGTATAGCAACTTTGATTGAAAACATATCAGAAGTGTGGGAAATACTAGGAAGAATTACACCAAAATGTTAGAAGGTGAAATTTTGTCTGGTTTCATTTCTGTTTATTTACAAGGGACATGAAGGAAGCAAGAGCAAAACCACTGAATTTCTTGTTTTAGTTAACTAACCTATTTTAATCACAAATATTTCTCTAGGCTTTAGAGTTTTTAATAAATAATATGAATGACTATTTCTGCCGCCTTTTGGGATACATCTTAACTATAAAAATATAGAATGTGTTATATTTATGATGACAAAATTAACTCTAAAATTGAATTATCATCCCTCCTCTCAACCTTTTTCTAGGGTAAAACAAGCTGTTTTACAGGATGTCCTGATATGTATGTAGGATGTCCTGATATGTATGTAGTCATCAAGGATCACTCTGTTACAAGATGATGACACCATCGTCCTTCAGATCTCAGTACAGGCAAATCCAATGTGGAGCACGTCCAAGGCTGAGACCAGCATGAGAGCAAGAGCTCTGCAGCCTAGCATTTCCACTGCTGGAAAGTCATGCCTTGGAAGGGGATTTTAATGCTCACACATATCAGTGTGATAAAAGGCTCTCTTACTGCCCCACCAGATTTCTATCTATTTAACTTCTAGGTTTAACGACTGTGTTTTTTGTTTTTTTTACACACCTAGGGAAAGAGCATCATTAAAAAGACAACCTTATGAATTGTTAATCACCAGGGGTGGCGATAGCAAGGTGGACTCAACTGATTGCAAGGACAGACATATTGACCCCTCCCCACTCCCTTTTCTGTGCCCTAGCAACTCTGGATAAATATCCCTGCTCTCTGTCTAAGGGCAGGATGGTCTTTCAGACATGAGTCTATTGCCCTCCTTACTTTGTTGACAAGTTAAAACACTTTCCTTCTCAAACTCTGTTTCCTTTCATAGGTGAAGGGAAATCTAGACCAGTGTCAGCAACACCATTGCTAGAGTCCCCACCAACCTCCTGTTCTGCCAGGAGGCATTCTTGTGACATGGCAAGAGAGTTTGAGACAACGAAGTCTAGAGGAGCTATTCACTCTTCAGTACTTGGACATATTAAGGGGGACATGATGAGAAGAAGAGAGTGTACCTGCTATCCTGTGTCAGGGAGATATGTATCTTGTTAGTTTCTGAAAACAAAACATAACATGATGAATAAGAAGAGGTGTGCCCTCCACATGTATCTACAGAATTTACTTCTTTTCCAGTCTAAAGAGGAGATTGATTTGATGTGAGAAACTATGTAGATGATTCATTATATACCTATTATGTAAATTTGACTCTATATTTTTGTTCTCTTATAATAACGGATATGTTTGTCATCAAGGAAACGTGATGCACAGAATATGGGAACAATTTGGAAATTTCCTTTCTCTTTAGAGTAAAGAAGATCACTCTTTGTGGGATGATTAGTTTAGCAAATTTAAGTTAAGATTAGTACATTTCAGGCATAGTTTTAAAATTTTAATAAAAAATAGCATAAGTGCCTTAATTATCATTCACAGCATATTTTGTAAATTATTTGTTTTGCTTTGTCTAGTTTGTCTTCCCTGAAAAGTGAGTAAAAATTTTAGCTGAATGATCTAACTAGCTTTGATAAGCTTTCTTAATACTTGATTGGAAGCTGAAGTTTTCCTGATTTATTTGATTTATTCTTCTTTAAGGTACCAGAGAGACAAGGCCTTCTACTTTGCCCAGTAGAGAGGATAAATGCATTAAAAAGAAGATCGTTTCTTAAATAAACTACATGCACAGTACGATTTCTCAAACACATAAACAAAGCACAAAGCCTGAGCCATAATTTTTGCTGAGGTGCATAAATTTGAAGCTGGGATGTAAATAAAACCTACTGCTTCCCAACCCATATTTTGAAGAAGATTGTTAAAGCACACAGCAAGGGAGAGGAAAGGAGGAAAAGTGAAATCAGGGGAGGGATGAGCATAAATGATTGTTCACAGGTGACAGGGTGGTGGAAGAACCTCAGGGTATACAATGATGTAAATATATATAAGTAAAATAAAATATAAACAAAGCAAAATAAACTTCAACGATGACCTGTGCTCCCTGAGTCTGTCCACTCAAGCAAAAGAACAAATGTCCCTTCTGCGCTGTAGACCATGTGACGTTGTAAAGTCATGGAATAGAAATGAAAATATATGACTCTGATGTAAAAAATAATTGACATATGAGTGTCCTCCAATTCTCCTTCCTTTTCTCCACATGAGCTTGTCTGGGTCATGCTGAGCATTTGTGCAGAATTGGGATTGCAGGTAAGAGAGAAGAGCAGGCATGACCTAGATTTAATATGGATGATTTAAAATGGATCAAGCATAATGTTTCTTCAGGATGAAAAAAAGACTAGATTCAAGATTTAGAAAAAAAGGAAAGGAAGGAAGGGAAAGAAGAGCTTCAACAAGGATTAGTTTTGAGGGGAAATGTTTTTGGACAGTTTAGAGGCAGAGGTATGGGGGTGGTCTTCATGTTTTAGGATCATTGGGAGAAAGATTTGGAGACAGATAATCTAGACTTTTACTGTGCATAGTAAATGCTATGACTCATAGATTCTGAAAGGCTATAATACATCTTTTCAATAACTTTTCATTGGTTTTTGGAGATTGCACTGGTGAATCTGTTGAGTAAGAGACCGGGCAGAAAGTCTTTTGAAAGAGATGGGTGGCGGATGTCCAGTTTTATTCCAGTTACAATCACTTGCTATGTCCATCTTCAAGGAAGCAGATATATGCCTGTTTGTTCTGAAAATCCTTAAACTTCAAGTGGTTGTGGTTGAAGTAGGGAGTAAGAAGGAATAAAGGTAAAACAGAGAAGGGAACTTTTGTTTTCTATCTTTTCCTGCACAGTCAGTTATGTCTTTATCATGCCCTTGATTTTTAAGTATAGCAAAAAGACAAGAAATTATCGTATTCCGCTCTAATTAGCATATGAGTGATGAGCCATTGCTCAGAGAAATAGATTTACCTGAGAAGTGCAACAGCCTTTTAAGGGGCAGGAAATAAGCACCTGGAAATGAGAAACCAGTTCAAACTCTGCTTCTCTTATTTGACTCTGAGGTTGACTGGGAATGAAGATCAAAATAAAAGTATCACGATATCTCAGAGACTGTCCTATGCACTGAACTGTGACTTCTGAGCCAAGCACTTTTATTTATCATTTTTTTCCTTAAGATTTGTCTCTTCTCTCTTTTTCTTTGGTTTCATCCCTTTACTTTGCTTACATTTTTTTCTTTTTGATACTGTTTTACTTGTTGCCCTCCTTATTCCTGCACATACTATGGAAAGCTCTGTGGAGGACTGTTAAACTACTGAAAATGGAACTACCATAAGATCCAGCAATCCCATTTCTGGGAATCTGCCCAAAGAACACCAAAACACTAATTCAAGAGGACACCTATATTCTGTTTATTACAGCACTGTTTACAACAGCCAGCATATAGAAACAACCCATATGCCCCCAAACAGACAAATGGATCAGAAAGTTGTGGTATATGTGCACAACGGAATATTATTTAGCAGTCAAAAAGACAAACGCCATTTGCAGCAATATGGATGAAGCTAGAAGGAATTATGTTGGCAGAAATAAGTCAGAAAGAAAATACTGGATGGTCTCACTTATCAGTGGGATATAGGAAAAACAAACAAACAAACAAACAAACAAAGGGACAAGAAAAATTTTAAATAAACTGTCAGCAGAACTGAAGTATAGAGCAAGGGAGGGGGAGGGGATAAAATCAGGGGAGGAATGCACAAGAGATTAAGATGGTTTAAGGGTGATAATGTGGTGGGAGATAAGAAATCTGATACACATCAGATTTTTACCATATGAGACTTTGCAAGAAAAGACATCTGAATCATCATTTTAATAAATATACAATTAATTCTTTCAATTACAAAGGTAGAGAACCAAAGAGAAAGAAAGTTAACATATCTGGTTCATTCTCAAGCAGATTTACTTCTTGAAAGATTTAAAATAGAATTTCTGACTTTGATTTCAACTTTGGGCAAAAAGAAGCATTTTTCATTAAATATTTTCACAATATATGTTAGATGGCTTTGTTCTATTGCTAAGATAAAAATTTGGAAATACGCCAAATTGTTGGTTTAAGAATTTTCACATTCTATTTATATTTGAATGTATTTATTTATCTGTGCTTATTTTTATTTCTCTTCCATTAAGTCAGAATAATGCATTACTTATTCATTAACTAATTATACCTGTTGAAACTAATAATAGTTTCAAACAATTTTTTCCAATCTGTTCAACACCCTCAACAACAGAAAAAATGGAATTCTCAAACATAATTTGTTAATTTTTGAGAAGTACTGGTTTTAAGTCTTGTAGGTATGTAGATATAATTTTTATTCCTAACTAATTCAACAAAAATATCATCTTCCCATATGACTTCATTGACAGATGTTAACCTGGCCTGGAAAGCAAAACTGTGGGTTGAGCATGACAGGGCACTGTTGTCTTCTTGTGAATCTATTTTTTTTTGGGGGGGGGGAGGGTTGGGAGGATGAGGGGACTGAAAACATGAAGATAATTAATATTGTGCTAAGACTGTGAAAAGTAAATATTTAATCTGGATAAAATCACCATATAGACATTAGAAGGCAGTTTTTCATTACAGTGTATTGAACATAATTTTAACCAACACTGTAGTTGTGAAAAAGTAAACGTACAACTAGAAAGCCCTTGACTTAACTGATTGCAGCAACACTGGATATCTAGGCTTGACATTTTGTTTCTTTCTGATGAGATTAAGCTCATTCTGTGAACCTTAAATATTTTTGCCACCTTTATGATTACTTGCTAGATTAATAGACTGTTTTGATGTAGATATATATTCAAAAATAACACGTACTGCTTTTCTTGTTCATGAAAATAAGATAATGTCATGGTAGAAAATTTGGGGACCTATATATTGCTGGACAAATATTTTAATATCTTCTGAAAGTTCATTTTATTGAATTCATTTTACTTAATACTCAGAGTTATTTATAATAGATAGCAGTCATTTTGGATTCAAATACAGAAAGAATCTTTGTAAGTTAACCAGAAAGACTATTAATGTTTGTATTTTACCATTATTGATTTTTTTCTCACTGTATCAATTTAGATTTAAAATTAAAATCTTGGAAGCAACATCAATATGGTGAGAGGGTGTTGCATGCTTATTTCCAAGGAGAACAACTAACAACTGACCAGGTGGACACTATACTGAGAGAGTTTTGAGGCTCAGTGTAAGACTAAAGCACCCACTGACCTCAAAGATGAACACGGACTGCACCAGTGTGACATGGAGGAGATTTGTCTTTCTTTAGACAGGAGAAGAGTGGAGAGAAATGCAGGGAATCTATGGTCCAGGTTGAGTGTACAGACAACAGAGTTGTTGATTTAGCCAGGGGTCTGGGGGGGGGGGGGAGAATTGAGGGGAAATGATAAGGATGCACACACCCTTGATTGATGTGAAACCCATGTAGAGGAGCTGTATGCCCCACTCAAGACAGGACCTTGGTAAGGAAAAGAAAAAAGAAGGAGGTCTAGTCTGTATTTCCTTTTCCCTAACCCTGAGGCTGGTACTGACCTCATGAAATTCACAGACAATGGACAGACTGATGAGTTTGAGATGGGTGGAGGATCAGACACTGCTCCAAAGTACACTTGTAGATGACCAGTGGGCACAAAAAAGATGTTCATCACCATTTACTATTAGAAAAATGCAAATCAAAGCACTTTTGAATTTATTTGTGGGATTGTACCTTAGTGCAGCCATTTTCCAAAGTAATGTAAAGATTTCTCAGCAAGTTAAAAATAGAAATTCTATAGGGTTCTAATTACCTGGGTATTTCCTGTAAAATATGAAATCCCATCCCAAGTAATTTAAGGAGATATATGCAACTCTATGTTTTATTGCAACATTATTTACAATAGCCAAGAACTGGAAATAGTCTAACAGCCCATTAGTTAGCAAGTGGATAAAAAAGACAAAAATCCTGCCATTTGCAACATTGTAGAGAACCTAGAGGGAAGTACATCAGATAGAGAAAGACAGACACACAATAATATTACTTATGTGGTATATAGAGAAAACAAGGAAACAGATAAACTAACTAGAACAAAAATAAAACTTTGGATTATAAGGCCAATTTGTGGCTACTAGAGGGAAAGGAAAGGAGGTAGGAGTGACAGAAAAAGGAGACAGTGTAATGGTGAAGTATAATTTTGGATTGTTAGTGGTGAACTTATTGTAGCATGTACACATGTTGATTCTCAACAATGTGCATCTGAATCTTGTATAAGTGTTACAATGCAACGCTACTTTGATAAAAAAAATCAAGTTAAAAATTTTAGGGTGAAGTTCACTCTTTTAAAAAATGAACTGATTTCAACCTGAACTTTCTACTCTCTTTGGATAAGTGGATTAGAGAGGAATAAGAAAGTAATATCCCATGAATCTGACTCCAAAGACAAATAGTTTAAATGATGCTTGACAGAATTCTCTTATTCTTTCTCCTCCCGATTCATCTGCCTCCAAAAGGTGTTCATTAGCCTCTTATTCTTGCTTCACATAGTCAGTACTTAATAAAGGCCTCATCTGAACCCCTCCCTGAATGGCATTCAGTCACCTGCTCTGCTAGGTCTAAGGTCAGAGAAATAAATTAACTATAATAATGGGCTTGATTGCTAAAGTGAGTGAAACAATTGGACAAGGACTTTAAAAGACACAAAGGAAATGCACTTTTTTTTTGGGTGGTATTGCGTAAATAGTCGAAATGGTTTGTGTGTTTATTTATAATTTTATATGACTTCGTTGAAGAGTAAGTACATTATTCTGTGTAAACAGATTTTATATAGTTTATATTTTTTGTTAAAAAATCATAACAACCAGCTGAATCTCAGAGATATTCGCATATGCAAGTTTATGACCAAGAAATATAAATGATCAAAATCTCCATCTGCAAATGAATACTTAGTTAAATGTGGTAAATGCATACAATTAAATATTATTAAACTTTAACATGCCACATATTAACACTTGTATATTTTTAAGGACTGGGTGAAATCAGCTAGTGTCCAAAGGATAAATACTGTATGATTCCACTTACCTACAATACTTACTAACTACATAGAAATAAGAGAATAAAATGGTGGTTATCAGGGGCCATGGGAAAGGAAGCTATTCAATAGGTACAGAATTTCAGTTTGCAAGATGAAAAAGTTTTTGAGCTCTGTTCCACAGCAATGTAATTATATTCGATAATCCAGTATGATTTTTGTAAACACTAGACGGAAGCACTAAGTTAATTATTTAAAATTTTTTGTTGGTGACTAATCCTTGACTATTATAAAACAAGAATGGTTTGAATGTTAGTTTGATATAAAGGGATAGTATCAAATTAAAGATAACATGTTTAGCAAGCTTTCCTTGGCACGGCTATATTGTTTTGTACCAGTGTTACTCTGATTGACTGCTCTTTTGTCATTTTCAGCAGCCATTTGTCCTTTATAGGAAGGAAACAATAAAAAATGTATTGAGCAAATTTATTACTTTGAGAAATGTCCAGTTCAGTCTTGTAGGTAATATTAATTTACAGTTCATTGCATTTACATTTTCAATGAATTATTAGGAGACTTCCACTGAAAGTTTTTGCTCAGATTTAGATCATTACTTTTGGCTTAGAAATGTGATTCCAATGGAATTCAACTATTAACCACATATGAAATACAGATTACCCCCCCCTTAAAGTGTCACTTGTAGTTATTTCAATTACTTCAGTTATATATCATATGGATTTTTAATCCAAGCTAAATTACAGCTGCTTTAAATCTTTGTGTCATTTTATTTTACTCTTTCCTTTCAGATAATCAAAATGCAATTAAATTGGAATTAAAACAAAATGACATGATAAGAAAAAAACATCTCACAAGTGATAGTATACCATATCTTTGTTAAGGATTTAGGTAGAATGTGGTAACAAGATGGTTATATTGTTTTCCATTGTATTCTTTCATGTAAAAACTAAATTTATTATTTTCCTATTAAAATAGCTTTAGTCCTGTCTCCAACCCCAAGCAGTAAAAAGGAACTGCACTGCCTTGAGAAAGAGTGGAATTTATGGTCAATATAAACATAAGGTAATATAAATTGGACAATAATGTTTTATATTTGTTACAAGAGTTGCAATTTGCCTAATAGAAAGCATATTGCTGATTGTGTAGAATATCCTTACAGCATTATGCCACTATTGGCAGGAAACAGGAATTCAAATGAAATTGAGAAACAAAAGTTATTCACAAAGTAGCTATAACTTGCTTTTTTTTTGACAATGTTTTTATTTATGAAATTATTTTTCCTACTAAGCTATTTATTAATAAGTATACTGGCACATCCACATATTAAGCTATTTCATACCTTTGATATTCTCCCTGGGGCTGGTCCTACTGCTCTCAGCAGATAATATTCCTATAGCTCCTCTCTTACAGGGAGAGAAGTCTATAATGAACAACTTCCTCAACTTCCTATTTCTTTCTTCACTTTTTTTTTTTTTTTTTTTTAGCTGTAGGCCAGTATGTAACTTAGTCCCATCATTTCAGAGGAATTGTTTTTCCTGCTGCCAGCAATTTAATCTTCCTTTCTTCTGTTGATCACTCTCTTTGGGTCCTTGAGTTCTTTGTACCACTGATTCTTCTCTCCTGCCTGTATCATTGTTCTTTCAGGTTTTCCTCCTTGTAGTGTGAAGACTCTGAAGTCTATGAGACAAAATACAGTTGGTTCTTGAAAGGTATGGGTTAAACTTCACTTTTCCTCTTATACGTGGATTTTCTTATAAGGAGATGACTTAAGTATCATTTAGCAAAAAAGATAGTATACCACTGTAAATGTATTTTCTTAATCACATTTTCTTTTTTCAAGATTATTTTATTATAAGAACACAGACTATAATATATATTACATACAACACTCTTGTAACCCTATATTATTAATAAGGCTGCTAGTGAAGAGCAGACTATTAGGAGTCAAACTTTTATGACTTTGAGAAGTCAAAAATTACATGTAGATTTTAGACTGTGTAGAGGCTTGGAACCTGTCTCTTAAAGCCCTCTTCTTGTTGGTCAAGAGTGAACTGTAAAGGAACAACAGACACATTCACAAGCCCATATACCTCTAATACTTCCATTGAGATCACAGCATCCCCTGTCTACTATTTTATTTATCTAGATCTTTTATAGTTTAAAGTCTCCCAGGAAAATACTTGTCTCTATCACATCATGTCAATTTTTTGAACTTGAACTCACTAGAAACCACTGCCATCATTTAACTAAATTTGTATTTTCAGATCATCAGGATCCTTCAGTAAATTAGACACCTCTCAGCATTTTTCTTAATGCCTCTCTCTTTGATATTTCAGTATTATTGCCATTATGTCAATGAAACATCAAGCATGCTGATGACTTGTTCTTCATTATACTAATGTTTCATTATTTTCAGGATATCATGTGGCATCTTCCTGTGCTTTCCCTTTAAACACTGCACTCCCCATAGTTTCTGTTCAGATCTCTTTATTTCTTAATCTAAACATAATTTAAAAGACTCTTTGCTGGTTTTGACTATATCCTGCATGCTAATGAAACTCCACTTCACAGATCCACTTCACATCCTGGAATTCTCCTCTTGACTTTTGCCCTTGATTGTATCACAATTCAAACTTAATTTGCGAAAAGTGAAGCTGTTTTTCTTCTCTGTTCTTTTGTTCAACAAACCAGCAATAACCCAGTTATACCCAAAAAAAAAAAAAAAAGTTGGGTCTAACTTTCAATTCTTCTTTCACATCATGTCTAACTAGTGGCAAAGTCTTATTGTCAGTTTGCATCTTTAGTATCTTCTGAATTCATCTCCTCCTGTCATTGGTTGAATTTTGATCATTATCACTCCATATAGACAAAAGTCACCCTATTACTCTTACTAAATCTAGTCCTGGTTTAGTGAAATCCATTCTTCACCTTAAAACATGTATCAGATAATGTCATTCTCCAGTCTAAAACCTAGAATAGTTTCTTCATACCTTAAAAAGTCCCAGCTCACTAGCATGGTAAAGAAAGTTCTTGATTGGGTTTTCATGTGACTCTTCAAGCTCATTACTTTATATACTCTGCCATTTTCTTTTTGTAGCCTTGACTCGATTCTTATTAAACTGCTATTTGTTTGTTGAAAAAATCAA
Organism: Uropsilus gracilis; assembly: GCA_004024945.1. Classification (NCBI taxonomy): domain Eukaryota; kingdom Metazoa; phylum Chordata; class Mammalia; order Eulipotyphla; family Talpidae; genus Uropsilus; species Uropsilus gracilis. Next base: position 168,789 of record PVHY01000839.1, read on the forward strand.
GTCCTCATCTGCTTCTGTATCCTTGCAAATCCTGTAACTGTGATTTGGTACATCCTTTGTGTCTCTTTCCCACCCTATAGAGTTCGAAATTCAACTTGAACATCAACTCCTTAGAGAAACTTTCCTGTGGCTTAGTTTTCTGTCTTGTGAGCTTCTTTTAAATCCTGTACTTAGTTCAAAGTACTTTTTCCCATTTATATTGAAATTATTTTTCTCTTCAAATTTCTGGAGGCCAGGAACTTTATCTCTGAATTCTCAGTGGCTAGAAAGGTAACTGATAGAGTTAGTGTTCAATAAATGGAAAAAGAGTGAATAGCAATGGAAAGAAAATTAGCTGTTTTGTTAGAGCCAAGTAAAGAACTCTGAGATTCTCTTCTAGTTCTAGTTCATTTTGATATTTGAGGAGCTGTTCAATTTCATTATATAGAAGATAAAATCAATTGTGAGGATTATTTGAGTTTTCCTTCTGAGAAACTTTGTCAAAATTTCCATAATATAGAATTTTAAGGTTAGAATATACTTTAGAAACTAAGACTGTTTCTACTAACCACACACAGTTCAGATTTTTTGCCAAGTAATTATAGCAACATTGTTAAAAGATAAGTTGCAAGATTCTCTCTTAATCTTGAAGCAATCTTGTTTACCTAAGGTGTGTTCAGTGGTATAATACATATAAAAGTGAATCTATTGTAATGTACTTTTCCCTAAGATAGTCTTCTAGAGATACCTTCATTACCTTGACTTTATTGTTACCTGTCATGTTTATCAAATAATACTATTGCATTTTCACAACAAAAAGTAAAATAATTTTTATAATTATATAATTTCAAAATTTAAGGGAAGAAATGCTCATTTCCTTTATGTTTATTTAAATATATCAATTATAAATAGATTTCCATTATCACTTTAATGTGATCTTAATCTTTCAAATGTAAAGATTGAAACTAAACCAATTCAGTTAATCAAATATTTTGTTTACTTAACCTGTGGCAATGAATTAGATTTTTGCCCTATTTTCTGGAATTGTGAATAAATTAGCAATCAATTTTGACATTAATCTGAAGTTATTAGGGATTGGAAATATGTTCAGTTATATGCATTCATACAACTGTTCTATAGACATTATTGCACCACCATAGAATGTTAAAAAAATTCTTATCATTTAAATCAATTTTGAGAAGCAGTTGAATAAACAGTTAGGTCTAGTAATGTTTTTATCTAGAAAATTAAAAACAATTAAAACAAGCAAGTAACAAAATATACATAACCAAAGCATAGAAATCCTTCAAAAATCTACCATCCAAATATTTTTCTTGCTTTTGAGAATTTCTACCCTGAACTTTGTGCTGTTTATAAATGACTCTAGCCTCTTATAAATTCCCTCTGTTTAAGAATTTTGGGAAATTTCTCTTTCTCTCTCTCTCTCTCTCTCACATACACCCAAACACACATACACACAACTCCACCCACACCCAAACAATTCATCTACTTAGTAATCTCACTCTCCTGCTTCCTCACTCTCATGTACACATGCATGCCTCCTGGTTTCCATCATCTCAGCAGCAATTCCAAGATTTGTCTTTTTAAAGCCAATTTTGGGAGACATCATCTTATTTGGTGTAATGCTCAGTTAGAAAGTTGCCCACATGTCACTACTTTGTGCTCATGAGGTATTGGGGCAACTAGTGTTAACCACTGGAGATGGAATTAGAAAGTTTCATTTTACTTGTTGTCCTTGCTAGGTCACTTGTCACCCCAAATTCAAGTTCTTCGTGTAGCAATAAATTCTTCAATAGAAAATTTACATTTTATCTTGGGTTTAGGCTGTGTAGCCTGTGTTTATAGCAAAATCAGAATTACTTTTAAAAATCCTTTTAATTACTCATACAGGGTAGACTGTGTTTTTTTGATGATACAGTCTGTACAACAGTTCTTTGAGAACTGCTGAAGAAGACTAAAGGAAGGAACAGAGAGCAAGAATGTAGGCAGTGTTGTTTGACCCTTTTCCTTCAAGGTAACCATTATACCCTGGTAGTAAGCAGGGGCAGGATTCTTATGTGCTCCAGTTTATCTGCTAACAATTCACACCGATTTAACACTGAACCTTTACAATCTTAAAACACACATATAGTTTAACTGTGATGATGAAGTTTAAACATATGAACGAACCTAACACATGTTCTAGCTCATAGTAAAGGCTTAAAAAGTCTATGGGGCACCAGGCTAAACCTTGCTTGGTTCGATTAATATATAGCACTGTTTTTTGACAACGGCCACCTGTTTCCTGTTTTTCCAAGTTGCTTTTCCTCTTAGAACAGCTGTCACTTTCATGATCATTGCTCTCATGACCTGTAAGTGGAGCCACAGCTTCCCCAATGGTTAAGCTCCAAGGTCAGCCTGCCAGATAGGTGTGCAGTTAATGAAACCTCAGGGGACTCTCCATGTCATTGCATACCCGTGCCATCCTTTCCAGTGCTAGCTCTCCATTACCAACACTCCTTGGACCGTGCTCTAAAATCCCTCTTTCTTGATGTAAATGAGCTAAAAGTGTTTATTCTGCCATTAGCTTCTATGACTAGTACATTATCCGTTGCGCCCTCCCCATGATTATACACACCTGGACCCAATGGGTGTGCACATGCGTGAATGAGCATACCTGGACCTGGGAGGTGAGTATAAAATGGCGGCATCACCCTGAGGGGAACACAAAGAAGAACACTTGAATATCACATTTGAATACCAAATTCTTGGCATTCTTAACCTAGCTTTTTTTTTTTTAGCTCCTTTGGTTGCCTGACACACAGCTGGGTTCTATCAGCCATTCAGGATTTTGAAAAAAGTTTTTGTTTTTTCCCTAGAAAAGACTAGAAGTGGAGTGAGAATCCTCCTTGCTTCCCAATATTGCTTCCAAACTTTATTCCTTCTCATTTAAACCCTGTTCCTTGTCAAACCTTTTTCTCTCATCTCATACTATCTCATAAATATTTATTGAGTACTTCTATTGAGTAGTCATTGTGCTAATCATTACACAGTTGATTTTATTGATAACTCACTGGCCTCATGAGATAGAAACAATTGAATAGGGCCTTGGGGTTCAGGGGCCTCTGGGAAACCTCTCCATTCTTGTCTAGGACAAGGAAAGAATTCGACACTGAGATGAGGTAAGTAGCAAATCAAGAGATTTATTGATAGGTAAGAGGAAATGTGGGGAGCCATTCACTAACCAGACGGCTCATGCGGCTCATGCGGGTGAGATAAAGCAAATTCCATCTCACTGTAATTGCCTCTTGCAAACTGAAAACAAAAATCCAGCACCGAATTCCTCTAAAAATGTAATGGCATGCTGCCCCTCCAAAAATGTTTACCTAAAAAAAACTTTCTTAACAGAGATATCGACCCCCTGTGAGCTATCCCCCCACCTCCAATTACCTCTCAAAAATTAAGATGTTAACCAGTTTAATTGTACCCTGCTGTTTGCCTTCCTTTAAAATTCACCCTATCCTTGCCCTGTCTCTATAAATATCCCTTTCTTTTGTTAATAAATTGTCATTTGGTTCATTACTTCCAAACCAACCCTTAGCTTCTGCATCTAAAAACATCTCTCGTGGTCTCTTATTTATATCTTGGGCTTGGCCACCAACAAGGAAGTACAGGTAAACTCTCTGAACAGAGAGGAGTCCTGAGTGGGTAGCTGCTGAAGGGCTGAAAAGAGGCAGTTTATACAGTTATAGTGGGTAAGGAGTAGAGGTGTTTGGGTGACTTGGTGTTGTATCTTGTTGATTGCTTGGTGCCCATGGAGACTTCTAGGTTACTGAGGCCCATTCACTTTCCTGTTACCTGGTCTGTCTTTTCAGAACCAGCTTTGGTCTGCTGGTTTAGCATTGTGTTATGGTGTTGGGTTTCTAAACATTCCATTTTAAAGTGGGATGTGGCAGGGGTTACCCTGAATCTAACCAATTGGTCCCTATTTCATTTGATAAGTGGGTTTGAGACATCTAGGCTTGAGGAGAGACACCCTCCTGGTTTCCCCTGATCATTCAGATCGATAAATGGGCTTGGAGAACCATGCTTCTAATTGATTACCTGACCCATCTCCTAACTTCCTCACTCACTATCCTCATTATATCACTATAACATTAAAAGAGATTAAGAAACTTGTTCTCGTCCATGTGAATGTGGATACAAGTGTGCCTGATTCAATGTGTTAATGTGATCTGTAGATATGTGAAGTGCTAAGTAAATACCATGTAAGTTTGGGTGTTATTTTTGTGATCCAAGGGGGCTCTGTGTGGAAGTGGAGGAGCCATAATACAAATTCAGGCAGTCTGACTCTAAAACACCTATTTATAATCCTTATATATGGCCAGGTGACATTCTATTGCACTTCTCATTCAGTAACGATATCTATGGTTCACAGACTCTAAAGCTAATTCTGCTTCAGTCTTTCCAGGCTATATTTTAGTGCACAAGGTGGCTCATTCCCCATCCCCATCCTTTTCTTTTTATTTCTTTGTCTTGTCTGTTGCTATTACCTTCCTCACTTGCCACCCAATGCCACATCTTCTACATCCTTCACTACTTTGCAGATCTCTAACTCTTACCCTTCTCTAACTCATCACAGCCTACGGTCCCTTAGTCCCTCCTTGTGAGGTACCCCACTCCTTTAATGCCATCCCAATTTCATATCCATCAATTATTCATCACTTTTCTCTTTGGCCAGTTTGGAATTTTATTGTTCAAATAATAATCAAGTCCTTAGAGATACTCTCAAGTCCCTTATTTGCCTCCCAATCACCTGGCACTACGTTAGTACTGGCAGAACCCAACTTTCAATCTTCTTTGTATCTGTGTCTGAATAATTGACTATATGAGTGGAGAAAAATCAGTAGTAACCCAGTTGTCTGATGTTTACCTTGAATCATCATCATATTTGATTGCCTTATCTGTAGATGTCTAGTGATTCCTTAGTGAATTAACTACCCTTGAGATAACTATTCTCCCTTTCACAGTTTGCACATTTTCCCTCCACTCTCACACTCATCGATAACTACATCTCTTACTTTCCTAAGAAAACAGGGAAGTAATGAGATAGAAGTTCCTTCAATTTCTTACCATTGTGCCTATAAAACCACCCCTGCATTAGTACCTTTCCCTTCTTGGTTCCTGTTACAATAGAGGAAGTGTTCCTCATCTGGTCAAAGAACAACTTCTACCTGCAGACCTGATCTCTATTGGTTTTGCAAGACCTTTTCCTCCTTCTTCTTTCTGCATATTTAACTGTGCCTCTCAGGGGTACTCAGAATGTCCTCTCCTAATGCTTCTCCTGCAACAGTGAAACCTACCCTTTGAGTTCCAGGAACTTTGCATCAGAAGTAGACCTCTAGGTGCATTTCTCACCCACATTCACTGTTTCCTCAAATCATTAACCCAACTGCATTTGACGTCTGTACCACTTTTCTGCTAAAACCACTATTTCTAAGGTCACCTGTGAATTCAGTCAAGCAACCCCAAGTGGATACTATTCAGCTGTTCATTGAGTCACTCACAGGATGACTCCCTTTCTTGTATTTTTCAATTATATAAATAGTTTATTTATATATGTATTTCACATCACTGTATCCTGCAGGATTACCCACCCCCTCTCCTCCCTTTATTTTTTAAAGATGTGCCCCCTTAGAGAAACCAATGATTTGAGTTGAAAAAGTTTTTCCCTTCCCCCATCATGACATCATGTTATCACTCTATTTTATTTTCTTCATAGCACTTATTATCATAATTTTTTTGTTATGTATTTATTCATTTGTTGACTGTGTGTTTCATGCCCCCAGCTAGAACAGTGCCTGGCACATCAGAGATGCACAATAAGGACCTGTTGAGTGGCAGACACAAAGCGATATTTAGAATCTTTCCTCACCCCACAACTAAGCTTTGTTAATGGAGTGAAGGTTTTCTGCCTGACTCTAATTGTAAGTTGAAATGGAGTTTGAGATAGTATAGCTACCTATCTCCTCAAGTGAGGAGACTTGCTGTTGGTCCCCCTCATTACTCAACAGGTCTGAGTCATTTCTTGGACCAGACTTAGTTTTGGTTCTTTGCTTCCCTTTGCTCTCTTCCTCTTTTCCTCTCCCATTTTTTATTCCACTCTGGCCACGTATTTTTCTTTTACAATGTAATCCTCAGATTTAAAACTCTTCTCTTCCTAAGCACTAATTACAGGCTGCTGTGTTAGTGGTTATTGGTGGACATCTCTGAACCAGTTTGAAAATGTAGCATTTCTACATTTGTTCGAGAAGCCTGAATAACTTCCCTGTTTGGGGCCAGCTGGCTAAGTTTCAGATCTTGTCACTAGTCTTCTGAAATCTTACGTATCTGGGGCAAAGTTATTTGCAGACTTGACTTTTGTTATCTAGTCACTAAACTCTGGTGGCCTCTCTGCAGTACACTGATAGTGAAAATGATGGTTGTCCCTGTGGGAAACCTAGCCAAGGGGCTTTTCTAAAGTGGATTGGGCCAGTTTGATAAGACAGAGCTGTACCAGTGCCAAAAAGAATATCTAACTTAAAAAAAAATCACATACTGCCAGCCAGACAATGTTATTCTCCATTCCTCTCTTATAAAAACACATGGAAATTAAACAAGGCCCACAAAGGAATTATTGAGAAATATTTTGATTTCTAACTTATTGTATGTTTTCTTTGTGTGGTTGTCATTTTTTTAATCTTTAATGACAATAAAAATATTGTCCTTTTTATGCAGCATAGAAAGACAGTCATTCCAAGGATAAGTTCCCGTGACTGTGGATGAGTCCAGGCTCTGATGAGCCACGTGGAGGCATGGGCCCTGTGACTATAACTCATTGCTGGCCTTGGATCACAGGTTGAAAGATGTATAGAAGATATGGCCACTCATGAACTAGGGGCTGACTTAATTGCTATGAACATATTTCACTAACCTGGCAAGTTTGCGTTAGCACCAACCATATTCTTTTTGGTGTATAAGCCACCCTATAAAGCTCTTTTTTAGAGAAGGAATTGAGGGAGAGGCTTAAGTGACCAAACTTCTCTTGTTACAATCTAAATATTGTTTACTTTGATCCATTGTCTACTATGACAAGTAAAATGAAATCTGTTTTAGAGAGCATCTTAACTTGAAATGTATTCACATTAAAAAACATTAAATTTATTTTATTATTTTTTTGTTTTTATACATTGTGTTTGTTGACCCCCTTGAGAATGCTCCCTGATACCCCCTCCCCGCTCTGGTTGAGTAGTCACAATTTTGAATAGAAAGAGAGGGTGAGAGAGCATGAGAGAGAGAGAGAGAGAGAGAGAGAGAGAGAGAGAGAGAGAGAGAGGTTAGCATAGATGGGTGGGTGACAAAACAGAATGGAAAAAGACTGAATTTGGAATTATAGGTAAATTTGCCCCCTCCCCAGTTATGTGGCTATAACATATGAACAATCAGGTTTCTTAGAGGCAGGTTATTATCTAATATAGAAGCAAAGAAGCAAGCAAATCCATCATCAGTTTAATAAAACTTATATTCCAGTAAAATCTTTGAAAAACCCTGCAATGAATTGCTCTACACCCTAACTCCTGGGAACAGGTCCTATTTCATCATCTTTAATGGAGGCCCTGAGGCTGGCCCAGGAGAAGGATACCAGCATCATTCTCCATGCTGACTTTGAGTTGTGAGCAGTCGTGAGAAAAAGTTATGAATACTGAGATGAGGCATGTTTGGAAGGAAAGAAACTCTTTTTCTTGGTGGCTCACAGAATTTATCTTCTCTTTTCACATATGCCTTGTACATATATACAAAGTTCTAGAACCTCCATGTGGGCCCCTTTGAAAGTCATTATAGGGTAAATGAGTTATCAGGGTTTTTAATTCTATAGTCATTAGCCTCTATGACCAGCACTGGTGGTACTGTGTCCTCATGATTGTGCATACCTGGGCCTAGGAGGGAGAGGATCCAAGTGTGGTATCACTCTGGGGGAAGATTAGGAGAGCACAGAAAGGAGAATGAGGGCAAGTTCTAGGAAGTATGTGAAGGGGAATTCTGAGGAACTTCAGAGGGCATTCAGGGGCTATTTCTTTGCTTCCTGTTTTCCCCATCTATTATTTATTTATTTATTTATTTATTTATTTATTTATTTATTTATTATTTGTTTGTTTCCTATGTTCATACTGTTGTATAACCATTTATTTTAAAATTCTTGTTTATTGTTTTTGAAGTGCCATCATTTTGCTGTTCATTATTTAAAACTCTGAATATACTTTCATCTACTCTAAGTGGATGAATGGATCAAAAAACTGTGGTATGTGTACACAATGGAATATTATCCATCAATCAAAAGAGACAAACTAAAGTCTTTCATGGCAACATGGATGGAACCAGAGAGAAAAAGAGAAATACTGAATGGTCTCACTTATGTGAGGTATATAGAGAAAACAAACAGATAAGCAAACAGACAAAGGAAATTTAAAACTGTGAGCAGAACTGAAATATAGAGCAGGAGAGAAGGGCGGGGAATTGGGGGTGAGATGGACACAAAAGATTAAGGTGGTGGTTCACCAGTGACAAGGTGGTGGGAGAATCCTGGGGCTGACAACAATGTAAAATCATCATCATCATCATCATCATCATCATCATCATCATCATCATCATCATCATCATCATCATCATCATCATCATCAAGAAATCTCTATGAAGATAATTCCAAGGGCTCCAACATTGCTAGCCTTATGATGAGCCTGCCTAGATTAGGATGTAACAAAACAGTCATCAATTCCCACCTACCTCTTACTCATAGCCTCATGTCCAGCTGCAAGCTGCTTTTGAGCATCTCTGGGGATAGCGTAATAGTTACTTCCTGCTGGGCAATTCTGACGATTGAAAGGTGACTTCCTTTAATTGAACTGAAACCTGTCATCCCGAGTGACAGATTATTTTTGTTTGCCTGGCAGTGTCCTGGTTTTAACTGGAAATTTTGCGTTGTTTCAGTTCTGGGCAAATCAGGATAGCTGGTGATTCTGTATTTAATGGTTATCTGTTGGCCCTCTTCTCCATCTTGGATTGTGTAAAAAGTGCTATTTTTTCTTCTAAACAATAACCATTTTGACACCTTTAAGACACATTCCTTTTGCTCCAAAAATTCTTAGCTGACACAGCTTTAGATTCTTTATTTTCCACTTGACCTACTCTGAATATACTGTTCCCAGGTTGGGGAGGAGCTTTCCATTTCAATCCACATGCTTTCATAAAGGAAAAGATTTTACTTCCTTTTCCATGGTTGGGAGGTGGGACAGGAGGAGAGTGTGAACACTGTTTTCTCAACCCACTTTTTCTCTTATCCCACTGAGAGGAAGAGTTGCAACTAATCTGATTGCTGAGAACTGCATCCTCTGGGCCAAATTCCCACAATGGCCAGGATTATTTTATCTCAGAGGTAATAAACAGTCTCTACTCTGTCTCTTTCAATGAAGATCTTGGTGTCCTGGATCACACAATGAACCTTTACTCCTCCTTCTTGCTTCCAGGCAGTGAAAACAACTGGAGAAAGAGGGAGTTTGTTTTTCAGAGGCAGCCAGAGACTTCCACGATTTTGCTTCAGTTTCCAACTTCCTTGCTTCCTGGGTGAGTTTAAGTCAGTCATGTCCTATAAGCCTGGGTGTTTTTGAAAGCTGGCAGTCAGGGAACAAGGACACCAGAGCTGTGAAGAAGCAGGTTTACCAGTACCATTACTGACTCGGCAGATTCATATCCAACAGCTCAGTACTCCTACGAAGAAGTTAAGGGTTTATACACTTTACATGAACTGGTGTCCTGGGTGGGCTAGAATGGGCGGTTAAATGACATGTTACAAATATAGAATGAGGAAGATTCAAGGAGAAACTGGGCTGCATACCGGTAAACTGAATCAGTAAGTCATGAGTTGTTTATAAATGTACCCTTAGGCTACATTTCTTAGATCACTGTGGTTCAGCAACATATTTCAGGCTGTCATGCTTCACCTGGTCATCATACTTTATTTTTAATTTAGAGTGGGTGAGAGAGAGGACACCCTAACTTAGTTTCTCATTTCTTTTTTTTTTTAGAGAAACTAGCACTCATCATAACAATTAATAGATTTTTATCTTCTTTAAATTCTTGCATCATTTGTTTATTCTTTGCAAAAGAGTTGGAAGGGAGAAGCAAAACTTTGCACTGGAAGCTTATTGGCCTGGCATTTAAGGTGTGGTGCCTGGTACTGAGTTCAAAACCCCAGATGTGACAATTTCTTTATTCCAGGTACAGCATTTCCTTAATTTTGTCTATGAACACATCACTTATTGTACTGATTCCATTCTAGAGTCCTTGTTTTTTTATTAATGAATACAATCCATGATCAGGAACACATTTATCCCCACACTTACTGGTTGTTTGTATAATGTCAAAGATTTGAAAGCTTCTATACCTGTCATTCACTTCACTCATGACTATGTACTTCCTGGCTCCCAAATAGTACAGTGCAGTTGCTGACATTGTTACTGATGATTTTCTACTGGGTAATAAACTTCAGCCCTGGCCTTCTTCCTTATGCCTTATAACTGTTCACTTATCATGGGTGACCATCCAGCCAGTGGTCTTTATCCATTACCTACATGTTGATGATTCCCAAATCTATATCTACAGTACAGATGTCTTCCAAGCTCCATATTCATAGAATCCAATTGTGTGTTAGATGATTCTAGCTGGACATTCTACCTACCTTCAAATTCATCATGTCCCCAGTCAGTTTCATTATCTTGATATAAGATTCTCATTTTATTTCAATATTCAGATTGGCATCTCTATTCACATAAACTCCCAACCCAGAAACCCGAGAATAACAATTCTATCAATAATGTCATTTCATCTTATTGTATATTTATGAAAAAAAATCTGGTCCACGTTAGAAGAAATGATACTATTTGAGGATCTCATTTTGTTTTATGTTATTTTGCTAATAGTCATAGTTTCAAGAATATATCTACAGATAATACTAAATGAGGACCTACTGTGTCATTTTAATTCTGTTCTCTTTATCTACTCTCTAAATATCTTATATGTAAATATTTAAGATCCTGTTAACCCTACACCCTAAATATCTTTACATCCCTTCCTTGCTCTTTTTTTTCCTCATGGGAATTACCTTACTGTGCCTTTTCTTGTTGATCACACTTCAATAGATTTTGAACTGTTTCCCCTGCATCAATCCTACCTGCTCTCATTCTCCACACTTCTACTGGAGTAACCTTTCTAAAAGGCAAATAGTATCATGTCATGTCCCTGTTCTTAAAATCCTTGAACAAGCTTCCATATATTTTAAAATAAATATCAGCGAGAAAGTCTTCATGGTTTGTCTCATAATTACACTTCAGTCAAATTTCTTGCCACACTCCCTGTTTCTGGTATCCTCCTTTCCTATCATTTTCAAAACCATGAAGGTCTCTAGTACTTTATGTTGCTCCACACATTTCTCTCTACTGGAAAAGCCCATCTTCCCTTTTCCCCACCAAGTTCCCTTCCTTTTGTCCTTCAGAAACATATCAGGATCACACTCTCAGAAGGTGTGTATTGAGCCCATCTTCACCCATTAACAACTAAGTCTTATTCTTTATTGTTTAAAATTTTATTTAATTTAATTTTTTTTAATGAATTGCACACACACATATATTTTACATCATTGTCTACCCCGAGGTTCTCCCACCTTCTTATCACCCATGAACCATCATCTTAATCTCTTGTGCCCATCTTTCCCCTCATTTTACCCCCTTATTCCTTTCTTGCTTCTGTGCTTTCATTTTGCTAACAGTTTTTTTTTCTTGTTCTTTTGTTTGTTTGTTTTCCTTATGTCCCTGTATAGGTGAGATCATCTAGTATTTCTCTTTATCTTTCTGGCTTATTTCTGATAACATGATTCCTTCTAGGTTCATCCATATTATCACAAGTGTGTCACATTTGTCTTTATTGATTGTGGAATAATATTCCATTGTGTACATATATCACAACTGTCTGTTTTGGGACATTTGGGTTGTTTCCATTTTATGGCTACTGTAAATAGTGCTGCAATAAACATACAAGTACAGGTATTCTTTTGAATTAGTGTTTTGGTGTCCTTTGGGTAGATTCCCAGAAGTGGAATTGCTGGATCAAATGGTAGTTCCATTTGCAGTAATTTGAGGGTCCTCCACCCTCAAGAGTTTTTTGTAGTGACTGGACTGCTGTACCTACCAGCAGTGTAATAGTGTTCCTTTTTCTTTACATCCATGCAAGTATTGTTGTTTCCATCCCCCCTTTTTTTATATGAACTATTCTTATTGATGTCAGGTGGTATCTCATTGTGGTTTTGATATACATTTCCCTGATGATAAGTGATGTTGAGCATTTTTTCATATGTCTATTGGACATTTGTATTTCCACTTTTGAGAAATATCTTTTAAGCTCTTCTCATTTTGCTTTTGTTAAGTTGTGTGAGTTTTTTGTGGCTCTTTGATATCAGATCCCTGTCAATTGGGTGGAATGCAATATTTTCCCCCATTTGGTTGGGTGTCTGTTTATTTTGGTTATTGACTCTTTTGCTGTGCATTTTCCAAATTTCCCAGAAGTTTCCATTTTTAACTCTTAATGCTCCTATTGGAATCTAACTAAAACTCACATCTGAATGGAAGGCTATTTCAACTTTCCCTTGAGATGATTCAAAAGATCTATATATGGGGTATAGAATTTTCCAGAGAAAACCCTTCTATATTTGCATAATTATAAAAACTTATGATTTATCAATATCCCAAAACAATATTCTATAGAATACAGTAGATGCAATATATCCTGGAATGTTTTCAAAGGAGAAGTTGCCAATTTCTTGTCACAGTCATGTAGAGTTTTCAGTAGTTTGCTCAAGAAGCATCTGGTTTGGCAAAACTGAGCAGCAGAGCTTCCCAGTGAAACTGCCAAGGTCCTAAGTAACCACATGAATTATTGTTACATGGAATTATTGAATATAAACTAATTGAACCCGGGTCTAGCTGCCAAAAATAATGATTTTTATCTTCATAGTTATTGGTCATAACCTATTCTAGTAATCATTGGACAGCTGAACCAAATAATTATCTATTGCTGCTATTAGTTTATAACAATAAAACAATATCATCGTGTAGGGAGGGATATTTTTCTTTTTCTCTACAGCTAGAGAAAATGTTTTTAGATTATCCTAAAGAGGTTTATTTCATAAAACATAATTTTAAAGAGCTTGAAATTATGACTTGCTCTTTTAAGAAACTTTTTACAGATCCCAAATCTTATGTTGGTACTAAGAGAAGTTTCTATTTAAGAATCACTAGCTTGGGAACATATACCTTTACTTATAATTATTCCTGGCTTGCAGAGTTAAAGAGTAAAGTCTATCAACAACCTTTCATTTGTACCAAAGTCACTATTTGTATGGCCCAATACTGTGTCATAGTGTTGTCTGGACAAATGTCTAGAGTTTAGTAAACTGTAAGATAGGTAGAGAATACTAAAAATTATCAGCTCTACTTGTGATTTTTTTAGCCTGTGAATTAGAATTAAATAGTAAGATGAGTTACATGGAGTAGCTAATAACAAATGTAGTTGCAGTTCTGGAACATAAAAGATTGCTTATTTTTTTAACTGAGACAAGTAATATTTCACATCTAGTCAGCAAATATTGTGCTAATAAAGGCTAAATACACAAGAACTCAAGAATTAGCAACTATTAGAGAGAATAAACAAATTCATTTCTTATACATGGATTATGAAACAGAGAAAAGTAAGTCTCCTTGGTGCCTGGGGGCATTGGGCTTCTGCAGATTCTGCAAGATCTTTGTCACAAATGAATTCTTTCTCAGTGGCACCTAAATATCTCATTAAATTAATACACATTTAAAAAACCAAATCAAAGGATATTTGATTAACTAAAGTTTCATTAAAGGTTGTTTAATTGAAAATATAATGTTTAAAGGGAGAAGGTTAGCAAGCACATGGTTAGTATGCTCTTAATTTTTTTAAATGCTTAGATATGCATAGATACTGAAAAAAGTATTCACAAAGATAGTTGATTTATTTCTTTCTGAAAGTTAAAATGAGGGGATGTATCCAAAATAATTTGACCTCACTTCAAAATCCAACCCAAAGATTATAATAATCAGATACAGGCAAACTATTGTAGACCATCAAGAGTGTGATGTGATTGGACATTTTCTTAGTCTTCTCTTACATGTAATATCAGTTTCTGGTCTTGACTTTTTGATAGGGAATCTTCTGCATGAATGGACATAACTGATGCTAGAAGAATGGCACTGGGGGAGACAGCCTTTCTCTGCCACACTGACCCTGGTAGAGCGTGGCACTCAGGACAATCAGGCCTCACAGGGCAGTGTTCAACTGTACTGTGATTGTCTGTTTCCCTGCTCTACAGTTATGGCCATTATTTCCTGATGAGCTTGGATCTGGAGAAATATGAGCTCTGTTTCCCATGGGGAACCACCTGTGCAAAAAATGTGTGTTATTTCTGTTGAACAGTGGGCACTAGAATTAGTTACAGGAGGTGAAGGAAGGTTTGTTTCCCTTGTCACTCTGTCATGGGGGGTGTTGCCACCTGACATCTCAGTGAGCCTATGTGTACACACATGTGTGCATTCATACCTTCTTGTGCTTATGGCTATGCTCATGTCAGTGATTTGGTCCATAGGGATGAAAGAGTGTGATGAGAGATGTGGGTGAATATTGCTCACTGTAATTCCATTTAAAAGGGCTAGAAAAAGGCAGGCCTTCATTTTGTTTCTGAATGGTTATGAGAGGAGTGTTAGGAAAAGGGCATCCTTGAGACTCTGTGCTTCAGACAGCTGCATGGGCCCAGGCCTAATGCCCACTAACCCTGAGTGAGTGAAGGAGTAGAGAAATATGTATTTCCAGATTCTATTGTGGGAAATTCTAACTAACAGACATTAAATGGAAAATCTACCAGGGATTCAAGTCCAATATCTTTTTTAGATATGCTAAGGAGTAAAAGTTGAGAAACACACATTCAATCGGCAGAAAGTTTCTTTGCTGATTTAGCCATGGTTGAAAGCAGTCTCTACAGTGCAGTACTTATGACACTTTAGGCTGCAGCTTTGAAGCTTTGCCTCATTTCAGCTATTCATAGAAGAGCTGGTTTTTATAAGAGAGGAATAAGTGTCTTGAGGCCAAGGTTTTCTTCTTTTAGACTTCTTGAAAAGAATCAAAAAGGTTAAATAGTTACTACGTGACCATACAGTTAAAAGTATAACATTGTTTAGAATAAATACAGGAGTTTTTATGAAAACACCATCATGCACATACAGTGATTTCTGCATGAATCAAATTGTATGGTTTCAAAACATAATTGATATTCTTAGGTGGAATGATGACTTGGTGCTTCCATCAGTATACCGAATGGACTAGTGCCAGCCTGCAAGGGATAATGATTAAATCAAAAGAAATGACACTAGCAGAGGAGTACAAGTAATTTGTATTAGAATACCAGCACAAACTTGAATTTGGGAATTATTTATAACCTTGAAATTCAAAAGGAATTGCCAAAATGCAATATGAGCACATACAGATGATTTATCTCAACATCTAATAGATACTTTGCTTTTTGCTGGTTTAGGAAAAACAGTAATTCTTTGGTGGAATTTTGTATCTCTTTTAGGAAGATTATGATAATTTGCTAGGTCTTAGATAATGAATAAAAAAAAGTACAGTTCATAAATGGACCTTTATTTCCCCCTTTTACTTTTTCTTGGTATATATTTAAAAAATAACTCTCAGATAATAGATACAATTTATTGATAGAGTACCTTACAGGATAATCTTTCTTTTTGTTCAGAGTTCCTATGGGAAGAAATATAAATTTTTTTTAGCTATTGAAAAGCATTGGAGTATGATGGAAGAATTTAAATAATGTTCTTTTTTTGAATCAGGGAGGGGGTTGGATATATCCCCTGTGTATGATGATAAGAACAAATATACAAATACATGACTTTGGGCTGTCTTCCTCTAAATGTTTTTATTCTACTGTCAGTGGTGTGAAGGAAAAAAAAAACCTCTAACTCATAAAAATCACATTTCTCCATTTCATTTCAAATACAAGTTTTGTTCCAGAAACATATTCAAAATGGAGAATAGGACAAAATATGTTTTATGTTCCCATTCATCTTTAAAATAGCCTCTCAACACTGTTAACTTGTGACTGGACAATTACTTGGCACATAACCCATTCAGACACCAACCTTGACAGAACTAGAGGAAATCCTCCAAGGATGAAGTGTTCTTGAACAATTCATTGTAAGTATTAGGCAGAAATACACTCTTTTTTAAAAATACTATCTGCTTGCCAACCTTCTTGCTTGCTCATTTTCATGTATTATCAATGGCTTTGTTTGTTTCCTTTTTCCTGTTTTATTCCCTCAATTATTCCTGTCCTGTGACTTGCATCAATTAAGCAAATAGGCAGGCATTGCACACATGTGAATTCAGAGTCCCTTAGAGCAGTTTCCTTGTTTTTGTTTCTTTTTAGAGGGTGCTTACATGGCATCAGTAATAACCTACACAATTCTTTAAATGTTGTAAACTCTGTAGGAAACAGGGGCTTCATTTAACCCACTTCTCTTCTTGCTGAACAAAATACATCTCTGAGCATGGATTTGGGTATGAAGAAGAATGACATCTATTCCATTCCAGCATTTACCTTTTGTTCAGGTGATAAAATGAATGACTTGCCTATTTGAGGACACATTTAGTTGCCATTTTGAGTCTTTGAAGAGCCTGATAGAATAATTCAACTGAACACACACACACACACACACACAATACACACACACATGCACAATTGCTTAGTGTAAACATATATAGAACTGGGGGTACAATCTTGAAAATTTCCTGATGAGGCTGACACCCTTAACTGTTCCTGCTTAACTTCCTAAGACACACAAATTTGCACATCCTTCTCTGTAGCATCATATCAGAGGACTTTTTTTTGGGGGGGGGTACCATTTTTATTGAGGTAACAATGGTTACAATGTGGTATATAATTTGGAGGTATAGGTTCACATCCCTGCAGATATATGTCACCAAACTACATCCACCACTAGAGTACCCAGAATATGAGGGGATGTTTTTGAATTTACTCTCCTGAGCTCACTCTCTTGATCTTTTATGTTCTCATCCTTTTAGGCTTCTAGTTTCAGATTTCATTTTTCTATCTAGCCTTGGTCTTGAAGCTTTAGAACTTTCCATTGTGTCCATATGTGATATTGTGATCTATAATTAGATATAGATATTTGGTTTTTGTCCTTGTTCTGATACAGGGACGCTTAGAATTTCCTAGGTATTGACACCAATCAAGGTGTCTTTGTTATAGCAGTGAAGTGCTTCTGGAAAACCCATGGGCAACCAAAGTATGGTGGAGGCTGGTGACTGAAGGAGCCAGTCAAGGTATTAGAAGGTTGCAACTTTTAGGATCCCTCCTGCTCTCACTCCTTCCCCCCCCCATACCCCACTTTTAGAGAGGAGTGGCTAGATGTGAGTTCAATCACCAATGGTGAATAATTTAATTAATTGTCTTACATAATTAATCCCCCTCAAAAATCCAAAAGGCATGGAGTTCAAAGAAATTTCTGGTTGGTGAAAAAACACATTGATTTTGGGATAGGAGAGTAGTGAGTTTGGGGAGTGTATGGACACTCCCCATCCTTTTCTGTATACCTTTCCTTATGCATCTTTCCCATTTGACTATTCCTGAGTTATTTATTTTATGATAAACTGGCAATTTTGTAAGAAAAATGTCCCACTGATTTCTATAAGTTACTACAGCAAATTAATTAAACACAAGGTGTAGGGTTGTTGGAACCTCCAATTTATAGTCACTGGGTCAGAAACACAGATGACAACTTGGACTTTTAATTAGCATGTGAGGTAAGGAGTAGGGGCATTCTTGTAGGGTTGAGCTCTTCAACTATGGGATGTGAGGTTATCTCCGGATATATAGTGTCAGATTTAAATTGTAGGACACCCCATTGGTGTTCAAAACTGCATGATGATATAGGATCTCCTGCTCCCCACATTGGAATTCGTGTCAAGAACCACACAGTATCAGGGACAAATTGCTCTCCTTCATTCATACACCTTGCCTCCATGAATCACCTTCACCTTTGCTTTACATCAGAGTTCACTTGCTCCTCACCCAGCAGCCAGCTAACTGCCTGCTCCTGTAACTAGGGTCAAAGCTGAGGGTAGGGTATTCCATAGAGCAAATAAAATGTTTTCTCTCTTCTCTCCTTTCTCTGAATTATGGTAATGAGCACCTGTGAGCTGAGCAGAGGAATTCTAATGTTTTTGTGGGTACCTGGTGGGTAAGAAATTTAACACAAGAATGTTCTCACTCATCTACCTAGGACCCATTTTAATTCCTCTTTTCTTTTACTCCATAAACCAGACCATTCGACAATGATATCCTGCATTGTATTTCATTATCACCCATTCACATGTAGTCTCTTGGCTTCTGTGCTTCAGTGATAATCTGAGACAGATTGAACTGAGATGCCGCTCCATGTTTGCCTCCCTTGGTGTTTCTTTGTGTCAGCTTCTCCACCTCATGAACACCAGATTACCATCCCCCACACACACTAGTGTCAAGAGAAAGCCAATCTGTGGGGTGTTTTTTGAGCACTCTCCTTTTCTATGTTTTTGGGTTGGCCATACTCTCCTGAAAGGCAAAGTTAAATGGAGGTTGGGGCCAGAGTTCTCAGTGTTCTTACAAAAGTGGGGCTCAACATTGAGAGGATGCAAAGAGTTAGGTAGTAGGTTTCTATTGGTGCAGAGATTATCTAAAGAAAATGTCTTGCTCTGCAGTATAATAAGCAGAAATCTTTTAAATATATTGGGTAGACTTCAACATAAATGATGAGAGTGTGGTCATTGTCCTGATAGAAATTTCAGTTTTGGAATCAAAGAATTAAGTTATTATACAGTTCAAAGAGGTATTGAATCCATTCATTTTTGTACCACAAAACCCAGAAAAAGCCTATTAAGGTGTCTTCCTAAAGACTGCCGCTAGTAACAAATTCAGCCAAGGTGAACATATAATTGTGTCATCGAAGCTTGCAGATTAATTTTGCTTAGGAAAGACCTTTCAAAGGAGTAATTGTTTGTTTGAAACTTCTAGATGATTCAAAATGTGTTTTATTATAATTTCAAAGGGAATGTCATCTTTTTTTCAAACCATCTCAGAGGCAGAGAAGATATAAGCATCCCAAGCAGCTTTCATAATGCTCAGCTCTGGTGTGAGAAGGTGTAAGAAGCACACTCATGCATAATGCAGATTCTGTCTCCTCTCTGTTAGTAGGGGAGGCTTGGTGGTATTGGAACTGCAGGACAGTTTTGCATTGATGTCGCTCTGGGAAGACAGATCCCACTCAGTGCTGTGTGTGGCTTAATTCTCACTATGGGCCTGTCCTGTTAGATCAACTCTAATCACAGAGTAGCAAACACACACCAGCCTATTTAAAAAAGTTGAAAACACTGGTGTTTGTTTGATTGATTCATGACTAATCTCTTGACAATTCACTATATGCCAGGGTCCTTGCCAGTTTCCAAGGAAAGAGTAGGAATAAACATCCAATATTCTCCTCTTCTGAACCTGTAAAATAAAATCAAGGCCAGAATCAAAGTAAACCTGGCGGGCTCACTACAAGTATTTTCACATTTGCATTATTATTATTATTATTATTATTATTATTATTATTATTATTATTATTATTTTGTAAATAAATTCTTGACTCTTGATTCTAAAAATTGAAGCCTATATTATGGGACATGCCACCTTTGGTGCTTTTGCACACTTCTCTCCAGACATTTGTGTTCTTTGTAGACCTTATCTCCTCTGGTTTGGCTCTTTCCCTTGACTTCTGCCTACATAATTACTGAAGTCCCAGACTTCAGTAATTCTTGTTTTACAGGAATTCCAGATATTCCTGTTTTTTCTTCCCTAAAGTTTTTCTTTTGAGATTTCAACTTCTTTCAATCTATATTTACATGCATTTTCCCACTCTCATGCTCTAAATGTTTTTCTGGTCTTATGCTCTTAACCTTCTGCTTTCATTTTCTCTTCCCTAACTCTTGCTTCCAGTTATGATGGACCAGAGACTTCACAGAAAACTATACCCCCAGTTTGAGTAGATAACAAAAACCCAAAAGCTTTTGGTAAATGTAATTCATATACAAGGACCTGCAACATGGTATGTAGTCTTCTGTCTGGGACTTAATGTGACTGACCTTGGATGCAGGAAATCTGACCATTTTTACCTTCTTGTGCCTATACAGTATGGAACCAAACACCTCCAGTGCTATGGCCTTCAGAGTAGTTGTTTCTGTGCTCACAGAGAATCTGCTTGGAAGTGGTGTGGACATGTTTCTGTGTCTATTATCTTAGGTGGCGAATTACATGGAATGCTTTGGGAAATTGTACCTACCTGAAGCCTCATCATGACAGAGTTTCAAACATGATTAGAGAATGATGACAATAAATTGGAAGAAGATACCTGAGAGCATATGCGACTTTCTTGCCTGACAGAATCATTTTTTTTAGAAGTAAAAAAAAAAGGGAAATGTTGTTCTGATGAATAAAAGAAGATTAATTGCTGAAGTGATAGTGACTATATATTCACAGACATGATGACCAGAAGGAACCCTAACTTGTAGGGAGAGACAGACTTTTAAAAAAGTGGTATTTCACACCCAAGATTCTAGACAGGACCAAAGAAGCCCAAGTGTCTACCAAGAAAGAAAAAAGAGAGAGAAAAGAAAATTTGAGAGTCCAGTGAGAAATGGTTGTTCTGAGGGATAAAACTGAGTTATTTAAAGAATTAGGTAGGTTTTAAGTGAATAGATAATTTTTTAATTATTATTTTAAATTTATTTATATATAAACTTCACATCTTTGTAAATCCCAGGGATTCAAACCCCCCCCCATTGTTCCCCTCTTTACCCCTGCCCCAAGTTGTGTTCTGTGCTTCAGTTTGGTGCTTAGCTTGTTTTGACTTTTCTTCATGGCTTTTGTTTATTTTTTTCCCCTATATCCCATATAGTAGTAAAACCATTTGGTTTCTGTCTTTTTCTTTTTGACTTGTTCCTGCTAATATGATTTCTCCTAAGTGTATCCACATTATAAAATCATCAAACTTGTCATTTTTATTTGATGAGAAATATTCCATTGTGTATATATACATTTTTTCATCCAGTCATATGTTTTGGGGTATTTAGGTTGCTTCCAAGTCCTTGCAATTATAAATAGTGTTGCAGTAAACATTCGAGCATAGGCCCAATCAAAAATTGGGGAGAAGAACTAAAAAGACACTTCTCCAAAGAGGAAATACAAATGGCCAAAAGGCACCTGAAAAATTGTTCATCTATACTGGCAATCAGGGAAAGGCAAATCAAAACCACATGAGATACCACTTTACACCAGTAAGAATGGTTCACATCCAAAGAATGGGCAACAACAAGTGCTGGTGAGGATGTGGAGAGAAAGGAACACTCTTACACTGCTGAGGGGAATGTAAACTGGTCCAACCATTATGGAAAGCTGTGTGGAAGACTCTTGAATTAATGAAAATGTAACTACCATTTGACCCAGCAGTTACTCTTTTGGGAATCTACCCAAAAGTGACCTCACTGTGGGTACAAAGAGACACCTAAATAGCTATTTTAAAAGTATGTGCTGGGGGTGGGGAAGGAACCCACCTGGAGTTAACGGCGCCCATCCCAAAGTCCTGAGAGCGGACTGAGGCTCTCGCGGACAAAAGAGGCAGCTGCAAAGGGGACTCCGACCCTGCTGAGAGAAGCAGGTAGCCCACCCGCACCTGGGGAAGGAGACCACCTGAGATAGGTAGGATACGCTCCCTACCTGGAGCAGACTGTGGCATCTCCCGGCTGTTGTCACGGAAACAGCCTGGGAAGGAGGCAGCCTGGCCATTTGCATCTGTATGGACCCTGCCTATTCAACCTAACTTTACCTCGGACTGGGACTGAGTTGATAACGGGGGTGGGGAAGGAACCCACCTGGAGTTAACGGCGCCCATCCCAAAGCCCAAACCCAGAAAACAAGGACATTCACTACCAAAACCACATAGGCAACGTTAAATAC
>PVHY01000840.1:0-14595 GCA_004024945.1 Uropsilus gracilis
TTTTTGTTGTTGTTCCTTTTGTAGTTCTTTGAGTTAGGAGATTAGGTTATTTATTTGATTGTTTTCTTGTTTTTTGATATGAGCCTGTATTGCTATGAACCTTCCGGTTAAAAATGCTTTTGCTGAGTCCCAGATATTTTGGAATGCTGTGTCTTCTTTGTCATTTTATCTGCTATTAGTATGGCTACTCCTGCTTTCTTCTGGGGGCCTTTTACTTGCAGAATTTTTTCCTAGCCCTTTACTTTTAGTCGGTGCTTATCTTTTGTGGTTAAGTGTTTCCTGCAGGCAGCAGAATGTTGGTATTTGATTTTTGATCCAATCTACTACTCAGTGTCCTTTGATTGCTGAATTTAGACCATTGACATTTAGGGTGATGATTGATATTTGCTGTTCTGGTGTTGGCTTTTTGAAGGTCATTTTGAGGTAAAGTTTTCCTTTTTTTTAATTTCTTATATTTATTATTCTGAAGTCAGTTTTTTGGTTGTCATTTTGAGGTTCTGATTAGCTTCGTTGTTTTGATCTTTCTGTTTATTCTTCTGTTGGTTTTAATTGTAGGGTTTCTTGCAATTTTCTTGGAGTGGTTGTTTAGTGGCAGTGAATTTCTGGAGGCTTTGCTTGTCTGAGAAGGTTTTTATTCTTCTTTCATAGGGGAAAGAGAGCTTTGCAAGGTAAAGCATTCTTGGCTGACATATTTTGTCTTGGAGATTTTTGAAACTATGACTCCATGCTCTCCTTGCTTGGAGTGTCTCTTCAGAGAAGTCTGAGTCCATTCTAATAGGTTTTCCTTTGTAAGTTATCTGTTTCTTTTCTCTAGCCAGTTTCATTATATATTCCTTATCCTGTACTCTTGGAAGTTTTACGATGATGTGTCTTACTGTGGTTTTCCTTTCATTGATGTAGTTTGGTGTTCTTTTGGTTTCCTGGATGTCATATTTCATTTCTTCAAATTTGGGAAGTTCCTCCGTTATTTCTTTATATAGCTTTTCAGTACCCATGTGCCTCTCTTGTCTTTATGGGACTCCCATAACTCTTATGTTTCCTTTCTTTAAGGAATTGGACAGATCTCTGAGTTTTTCTTCTATCTCCTTACCTTATGCCTCTCTTTGCCTTTCTTCTTCCTCTCTGTTTTGGTGTCCTCAAGGGTACTTATTCATTCCTCAATTTTGTCCAATCTGCTTTTGTAACTTTTCACTGCATTTATGAGCTCTTCTGTTGCTCCCTTTAGATCTTGGGTTTCTTTATGATTCTTGCTTAGGTATTCAATTTTATTATTCAATTCTTCAATTATTTTTCTTTGTTGATGTTTTCTTTCTTAATTTTTGGTCCTGGCACTTCTGGCCTCTATAGGGGTTGCTAAACTGCTGAGAAAAGTCCCTTCCCCCACATGAGGACTGCTCTGAAGGTGTTCAACTAACTGTTTTTTAAACTAAAATATTTATATACATTATTTTTTGTATATAGATATTTTGATGTATGTATGCATGCATGCATGCATATAGAAAACCTTTGCAGCTCAGGGTGTGAGAGAATAAAATTGCCATGTACAAAGTTGAGTCATCAAGAGGATACTTCCAAGTTTCTTTTCAGTATGAAATTGCAAGAAATGGTTTATGAGGAAAGTTTAATAACCAGGTTTGTAGTTAGGTAAAGCATAATACCTTCTTCACTGAAAGATGAATTTTATAACATTGGAAATGGGAAAAAAGGTGAGAATAAGGTAGAATACAACCATTTGATTGCTGATAATACAATGAAACTACAGATATACTTTTAAATTGCACAAATTAATAATATAATGTATAAATGCGTTTTCTGAGAGTTAATTTCCTGGGAATTTAATTTTCTTTGTTTAAAACTCAGTTTCTTGGATTTATGAAAAAAATATGCTTTCCCTCTTGGATATGTTCAATTTTCATGTATCGTTGTAGCAGGTAATATCAACTTAATCCTGAGCAAGATGTATTCAAGTTTTCTTATCTCTTAATGCAGGAAAAACTTGTATAAGGAAATAGAATTTTGATATTTCACTTCAATTCTTATGCCAATTTAAAATGTAAAGTGTTCTCACTACAAACATATCATGCCTTAGTGTCCATTGTAGCCTGAATGAGAAAAAAAAAAAACAAAAAACTGTGACCCTATATTTAAGCAGCTGTTTAATAAAATTAGCTAATTTCTGTTTAATCAAATTTCTAAGTGAGATAATTGCCTTATTTAGTGGAATACAAAATATATGCAGAAAGAATTAAATAAAAGTCAAATTATATCTAAATTTTTATATGTAAGATTTCATAATACCATATTGACATATTTTATGCTTGGTCACTGATATCATAGGAATGGTAACCTTTAGAGTCATATCTAAACAAAGTATCACTTTGTGGAGTGTTTACTCTCATGTCTCCATGTTCTCAGGAACATCAAGTTGATAAGAATCCTTCACTGATGGAAACATTATTTGCCATATGTTTGCAAAAATTTTCAATATGT
This sequence comes from Uropsilus gracilis, assembly GCA_004024945.1. NCBI lineage: Eukaryota > Metazoa > Chordata > Mammalia > Eulipotyphla > Talpidae > Uropsilus > Uropsilus gracilis. The sequence goes on from PVHY01000840.1 coordinate 2,491, forward strand.
ATATATCATCTTAGTCAAATGAAGACATTTGCTATAGTCATCTTACAGATATTATTTGATGATTGTTAGATATTTGGGAAGTAGGTTCCATCCTTAATGTCTCTATGGTCAGCCACATCACCATGTATAGTTTGATAACCACATAGTTTGGCACCAGAGCAGAGAGGTTTTCTTTTAGTGTATGCACATTCTTAATATAGAGGCCTAAAGGTACTCAAAGGTATTAAGAAGAGCCACATGGCAGATACACATGCTCAACACCATCCTGACTCTATTGCCTTTTGGAAACTTTAATTTCTAACAGGTATTTTTATGTAAGATGATAGATGATAGATAGATAGGTAGATGATAGATAGATAGATAGATAGATAGATAGATAGATAGATAGATAGATAGATAGATAGATAGATAGATGATAGATAGGTAGGTAGATGATAGAATCCTGAGTGATTATGGTATTATATTTGTGACAGCATAATGACCCTGACTGATGAAAAGCTGGGATAATGGAGATAAAGTAACTTATAATTAAAAAGTCATCATTTGGGGGAGGGGTCATACCCCTTCCAGGTTGTTGCACCTAGAAGTGAGGCCCTGGACAGGTAGTGTCCTATCGTCCAGTGAGTGCAGGGATATGCAGGCCAACTGCACACCACCAGGGGTAGCCAGGTCAGCCTGGAGGCCTCCATGAAGCCCGGGGCTCCCACCCTTCCACCCCCAGTCAGCTAGGAGAAAAGACAGAGAAGACCGAAGATTAAGCCCCCACAAGTCTGAAGACCCCAGGAAGGGGGATGGATGGGGTTGTGGCCCCATCCACCAGTGCATGGCTGTTGATGGGGCAGCCATCTGCAGCCCAGATAAGCTGATGCATTTGCCCCTCAGGCTCCAGCCGAACAGGGGATTGGGATGGCAATGTATGGACATCTGGGCCCCGCCCCCACGCAGGGAGATACAGGTGTGTGGGCAGGTGAGCTGGGTTATGTGGGTTGGTGGGGGTGTGTGCCCCCTCCATTTCATCACTCTCCAGTGAATCTTCAGGAGTAACAAGAACTTATATAACACAAATCCCATCATAAAACAGGTAAAGGACCAGGTAAAAATCCACCCGTAAGCCTGAGCTAGACATAGCAGATGGACAATCAAAAGAATCAATTCAGATTAGACAGGAGAAACTTCTATAGAATCACACTGTCATGAAGCACAACTATGTGCTCACTGGACCTGGAAGACCCAATACCTCATTTTGCAAATACCTTCTGGGAGACCAAGGTGCCCCTCCCTACTTTATAGAGGAGGAAAGGAAAGCCAAAGACTGGGGGAATCAGCCCCAAGGCAAAGCTGCAAAGTGACGCAGAGGATATCATCTACAATGGCCAATCACAATTGCCTGTATCCACAGGGAAGCTTCTTCATCAGCAATGGCAGGGGTTGAGACCCCCTAAATCTGATGCCAGAACCATAAGGTAAAGCAGCAAAACAACAGAGATAGGGTTAGAGAAGACAGCCTCCAATGAGAAAGCATGGAAAGGCAACAAATAAAAATAGACTGTTGCCCAATGCAAACTTAAGACTGAAAACCTACCATCAAGGCTTTCCTGGTTCGGAAAACATAGTCCTTCACCCAAAAAAAGAACACTACCACAGGAAAGAAAGAGACTAATGGACTTAACACAGACTAGCAAACAACAAAGAGTGGGGTGTGATTTGGAGATACAAATGGATAATAGACTTAAGAAAAAATGTTCTACATCACTAATAATCAGGGAAATGTAATTAAAACCACACTGAGATACCATCTTACACCAGTAAGAATGGCTCATATAAATGAAACAGACAACAAATGTTGGCATGGATTTGGAGAAAAAGGAACTCTCTTACACTGCTGGTGGGAGTGCAAACTGGTCCAGCCACTATGGAAGATTGTGTGGAGGACCCTGAAACAACTGAAAGTGGACTTACCATTTGACCCAGCAATCCCACTACTAGGAATCTACCCAGAGGACATGAAAACATTAAGTCAAAAGGACACACACCTGTAGGTGCTTGTTCATTGCAGCTCTGTTTACAATTGCCAAGATTTGGAGACAAACCAAATGCCCCCAAACAGATGATTGGCTAAAGAAAATGTGGTACATATACACGATGGAATACTACGCATCAATCAAGGAGGAAAACACATGTCATTAGCAGCAACATGGATGGAACTAGAAAGACTCATTTTAGCAGAAATAAATCAAAAAGAAAAAGAGAAGTACAGGATGGTCTCATTTATATGATGGATATAGGGGAAAAACAAACAAACAAATTAGAAAGAATGAAAACAACCAATGGGATTGAACAATGGAGTGAGAGAGGAGGAGGGGGAAGAGCACAAGACCAGGATGGTTAACAAGTGTTAGTGAAGTGGGAAACCCCCGAGGTACACAATAATGGAATAATGTAATGTAAATATTCATATATAATGCAAATTTTAAAAAATAAACTATTTTTTAAAGGACAGGGTTATTAGGGAATAGAGAAAGAAAAAGAGAGCCGTCTGCATAGTGCCAGGCAGGCAGGAGAGCTGCTTCTCCCCAGAGTAGAAATTGTACTGATTCCTTCATCTTTCTTAATTTATTTATTTTTCTATATATGTGTTTCACATCTTTGTATTCCCTGGGGACCACCCACCACCTTCCCTCCCTTACCACTCCCTCCCATATCCACCTCTCCTCAACCCCCCCCCACATACTGATCCCTTTTATGGAATTTTTATGTACATGTCTATGGAATAAATTTTATAAGAAAATAAAAAATAAAATATAAAAATAGAATTTTAGATTTCATATATAAGAAGAGAAATCATTAAAAAAAGAGTGGGTTGTGAAAGCATGGAGGGGACACCTGAGGGAGGGAGGTGGGGGAGATATCCCAAAAAAACATTTACTGAGGCTGTAATTTAAAGAATAAAAAATAAAAAAGTAACTGTTTGTTTATAAAGATATTAATAAATAGACATTCAAAATTCAAAGACAGATAAAAACCTCTCTGGTGGACATTTCCTTTCTAATTTAAGATAACTGGTAGTCATGGTAATGTCTTTGATAAACACTATAAATATTGGCACTGAACTTAAGGTGGTTTTAGATGTTTCTGAACAGCACAGCCATAGTTTTAAAGCTTTCTTCATTTTGGAGAGAGAGTCTGACATCTGTCCCTCCGAGAAGTGGCAACTCTAACTCTCTTAAGATAGGTAGATGACAATTCTACAGAACATACCCTGTGTTGCCAATCTTCTGAACTTTGCAAACAGGATTTTCGTCTTCCCCTTTGATGATGCAAAATGAATTATATACATCATAACTGTGATTTGGGTTTCCCCTCCCCCCCATATTTTCATATTGTTTTTATATTCATTTGGTTTGAGTCACAAATGAAACCTCCCCACTTCTGGAAATTTGAACTCTAGAGATCGTAGACCTTATAAAAGAATGCATTTCAAGAACCTTTAGATTGGAAAATAAGTATCTCTGATATAATTAAAATGATATATTAAAAAAGTAATGAATTTCTGTAATACACTGATTATATTAAATTTTATATATCTCACACTGTAATATTTGTATTTTATCAGTTTTTGTTACTTCAAAAATGTTTTGTATCTTTGGTTTGTATTTTTAAGGTGAAAGTAAACAAATATGCATGATGAAAAAGTAATCATTAAAGATCATAACAAAAGTACAATAACTTATAGGAATAAAGTGGTGAGATATAGGAAATAAATGAATAAAGACCCCAAAAGAGGATATCAGAATTGAGGACTAGTATAAAAATATTGAGATGTCACAGAAGCAAATAGATTTCTTCCAAAATGTCCATGTCATCAGTAAATAAATACAAAAACAATATGTAAAATAATGTGAGCTGTATTCTAAAATGTATATATGAATATATAATAACTTCAAAAAAGTAAATAGTTCTTTTGTTAGCTGAAGTGAATTTGCCTCTTTTTTCTTTTTCTTTTTTTAATTCACAGAGAATAGTTGTATGTTTTGCATACAAAAATAACCACAAATTTATCATGAAATAAATATAAAAATATTACATTATATTTAATTGTATGCTAATAATGGTTATTAATATTAATACTAGATGTTAATATGCAATGCTAATATTACTACTATATTGCTGTCACTTTTCTTGAGAAGGGAAGGATTTACTAGGTATTTATTGAATGAATAAGTTACAAGTTATAAGTTACATAATAATGATCATATTAAACAACCTGGTCAACTAGCAGTTTTCATTATAGAAATTACTTGGACTTATTGGTGCCAAATTTTTAAATAACATTTATTTACTTATATGTAAGTCATATTTTGCACAGGAGAAAAGGACCTTTCCACCTGACTGCTGTTACTCTGATTCAGTAGTGCTGTTAAAGATAATTCTGTATTACTCTGTCACAGTTGAGGTTAGTTAAAGTTGACAGCAAATTAAATAACTACTTATCACTGGTTGAATTTCAGCTGCAAGATAATTAAAAGCCTGCAAATTTGCTTTCAGTCAAACATGAGTAAGGAAGCAAAAAATGGAAATTGCAAGATTCTAGCATTTCCTAGGAGTTTTGAGGAGTATCCACACCACTTTTCAAGAGTATGTTTTCTTAAGAACAAATATGTCATATTTTGTCAATTAAATTCATTTAACCTGTATTTTTGAGAAACACAAAAAAATTTGCTTTAAATAAAATTTCTTAACGTGTATTTCACCATGTGCTTGAAATTATTTATGGAAAATTTACATACATTAAAATTAAAATTGCATGCAATTTGCTACATTAAATTGCCATTTGTTGATTATCAGATTAAACTGTGGTTATAGAAATGTGCTTTTAATATTCAGAGGAAAGTAATTCAAATTAGTTTACCAAAATGGAATGTAAAAAAATAATTTGATGGGTAGCTGTAGAGTTTCCAATCGGGTTAATATTTTATATAATAAAATTCAAAAACAAAACAAAACATCAAAGAATTGAGAACAGAAAGGTGTGTTCAGATAGTGAAGTCAAGGTTCTGATCTTACAAACCAAGAAATTTTAGAGGTTTAAATAATATCAGATTCAGTCTGCTTTTAGCGATCCTCTATAGCGATGGATAATAGGCTGTGCTAACCAGAACCCTTTAATGAATGTGGGAATGTTGCTAGATAACCCTTTGCTTCCTCACATTTTGGCTAAAATATATATGCTTTTTCCAAGGTCATGGCTCTTCTAATGGAAAGTTTGTATTTAAATACTGATCAAAGTGAAGCTTAAAGGGCCAGTCTCTCTAACAACAATGTGAAACATCCAGCCCCAGAGATCTCCCATTGAGTGAACTAAGTCCTTATTTGGGACTGTATTGCAATTGAGCATTGCCCGTTCTTCTTCCTTCCTTTCTCTTGTTTAGTCCTGATGCCAAGAGCATTCCTAAATTATTTCCATCATTAGCATCTGCTTCCAATGGAACCAAAATCTAAAACCCTATCTAGAGTTCATGTAGAAAGAGTTATAGGGTAAATGAATTATCAGGATTTTTCACACCTTCTTCTATTAGCCTCTGTGTAGGAAATGTGGTATTTGTGCCTCCCAATGACTGTGTATACCTATTTCAATGAGTGTGCGTATGTATAAGTAGGCATATCTGGACTAGGAGTAGGTGATAAAAGGACAGCCTCATCCTAGGGGGAAGGGAATTCAGGAGACTCTAGTGGTAGTTTCTTTGTAATCTGTTTTCCCTAGTTCATCATTAAAAATCCTGTGAAGATAATGCCACAGATTCCAACATTCTAGTTTAGCTCTTAGAGCTGATGATGACCTTACTTGGATTGGGATGGCTGCAAAATGAGTGACATAAAAGACAGGGTGGTTCTGTGCAGACATATATGGAGCCCTCTGGGATCAGGAGGATATTGAGGCGTGGCCAAACATGAGTCAGTGGTACTGAGTAGGCAGCTTCCTCTTTTTGGTGGACATGTTGCTGTTATTATATTCACATACACATTTTAGGATACAGCTTACATATTTTTTCCAGAAGTAGACAGATCTCCATGGCAGTTGAAATGGGCCCTGTGTGACATAGAAGAGAACTTGTGTGACATAGAAGAGTTCATGGACAGATATATTGCCTGAGATGGGGCAGGGACTATGGCAAGGCTTTCTCATAGTTCTGCAAGAGTCCATGTTGAGAAAAAAAGCCAAGGGCCAGAAGTGGCAGAAGGAGACAAAGGCCTTGCAAGGATATAGAAAGTGGCTGAAAGAGAAAATCAAGTGAAACCAACCCACCACTCCAGAAGCACCAGATATAGAGGACAATACTAGCTAGCCCGCTGCTCTAGGTTTACTAAGTGGTAACAAAGAAAATGAAACTCCACCAATCCATGACTTCCTAGAAGTCAGGCAGCTGCTGGGACACCCCAGATGACAGTTTACCACATATTGCCCACACACTGAGTAATAACTGGTGGTCTTGGGGAAAGAGCTCCATCATAAATCAGGGGAACCCTCAGCAGCTTGGTTCCATGTTTGTGAAACCTGGTGGTGGATGGGATTATTTGCCTGGAAAAGAGATGGAGAGAATGGCCTCAGAGATCTTGAAACCATCAATGAGACAGCAGCTACAGGACAGGAGGCAATATGGCCAAGGTGACCATGTTCAACTAGACTTGATCATGGCTGCAGCGAGGACAGCCTGGGCCCATGTACGAGATGCACCAGAACCGTGAGTAAATGGCAAACATGCTGAGTCATTGCAGGTACGTCATTAGTTGGAAATGTGGCAGGCCACATTTAACACCAATACTATCAACTTGATGATGAGTGCTTCACAGAAGGAATGAGGAACTTGGTTTTGAAAAGTGCCCTTCATTCTCATGTGGGTTCCTTATGGCAATTGTGGTCCCCATATGGGGCACTAGATACATGGTGTTGCTGCAATGGTAGCCAGAATATGGGTAATTGTTGATCATCCTAAAAGAACGCCAAAAAGGGCAAACCCATCTCTGAAAGTCACAGAGCCTCTTAAAGTCACCATACGCAGATGTGGACAGATCTAGTGGGAACGTATGTAGATCATGTTAAAATACATGCACAGTCCAATGCTTATCTATTAAAACAAATGTCTATGCAGACATTTGCAGGAGTTCCAGGGGTTCACACCCATGAAAAAAATGGGCTGCTGGGAAGAGGTATGCTGCTTCTGAATCAAAGGCACCTACCCATGAGTAGATCCGATCCTTTTTGCTTTCCTATTCAGGGTGAGGACCAAGGAACTGTGGGAAGTTTCTAGCCACCAATTCACAGTCAATATGCAAAGGGTTAGTAGTACAGGGTTCTGTGTGTCTCATTGGTAGCAACTGAGGCTGAGTGTGGAGTAACAGCAGTGAAAGTAATGCTTGGGACAGAGTAACTACCTTACCTCCAAAGTAATATAAATTTATTCTCCAATCTCAGAGTACATCCTGGAGGCAGAAGTCCTGCATGACTTGTGTTGTAGACCACAGGCCAAAAGACCAGAAAGCATAATGGCTATTATCCTGTGCCAGTAGACTACCATGAGTGGCATAGAGTTGTTCTCCCCTTACATGCAGCAATGTTTTCAGTAGCAACCTTGATGGATCATATGCTGGTGCCAGTAAACTTTTGGTCTTTTCTAGATTGGTGCATTCTAACACCTTAATGGACTTGGTTTCATTGTGTCATATTGTACTTAGTTGTACTGTTACAGTTTTCATCCTGTGGGTTATAGGGTATAGAGTTTCACATTGTCCAAGATAAACTTAAGGAAGAGTATTGCCTAGAGTGTATTGTAACTTTGATGTATAGTTAGGGTGAATGAACATATATTTCTATAAACTAGGTTTCAGCCTGGTCCTGTGCCAGCTTTGCTTATAAGTCATATAAAAGCTAATAGTGCTCCTTAGGGGGTCCTTTTACCACACACTCATTGCAGCCAGAGCCCAGGGGTCTGCTGCTGTTGGTACTGGTGCTGTTGTTGCAGCCTCTGCTTCTGTCACTGCCTAAGATGAGGGGCTTTTATGATCCCAGGTGACCAAAAGAACCCAAAGGGCTCGGGAGACCAAGGAGCCTGTTACCAATGGAGCTACGATGGGAGCCCTGCCCCTAAGTCACTGGGTAGCACTGCTTCTGCCAGGTCTGCTGGACAGATAATGCTATTGCTACTTGTGTTACATTTTGTTGCTGTAATAGACGTGGTCCTGATTCCTGCCTATGGCTTTGTGACATCCTTTCTCTTCTGCTACCTTTAATAACCAGAAAGTTTTAGCTGAAGGAGGTCCTGCACCCTAGAATGTCTAATATGAGATACTACTCAAAGTAGTCTGTTTTTATGAAGAAATAGATAGGAGCTGCAGAGCTAAAGGAAACTGAGTAAGATGGACACTTATGTTGTTCATAAAAACTACATAGGTGTAGTGAGCTATAATTAGCAGCAAAGCATTCAGAGTTATATTAAGTGACTGCAAGCAACTGCTGAATAAATAAAGTTGAATCAATAAATGCAGAATAGACATTCCCTATCAACTCTCCCACTAATTCTTTGACAGTTCGATTGTTTCATGATTAATACTACACCCCCCTCCTTCAACCTTTTATAGCCTATTATGAATGATATATCAACAGAATAGTGAAGGTGACATTTTCCTGATATCTAATCTTCCAACACTGTAAATTTCACATCAGTGAGACATCTTTTCATATTATATGGGCTATTATCGTTGGTGCTTCATTAGCTCATTGACAGGAATCAAACAAAAAGTCAATCTGTTCATCAAGTATCCCTTCAACAAAATGCATGATACTTCTTTACAAAACTTTGCTTATGATAGAATTAATGATAAAATGCATATGATTTACAGTTTGGGTCATTCTATACTGTTTTAACAACAATGTGAAATATACAATTACTTTAAATTGAGGGTCGGTAAACTTTTTTTATTATTAAAATGAGGGCACTGCTGCTGATAGTGCTAAGGCTTTTAATATTGGGAAACACTCATTTACAAATGTTCCTGAAGGTTATATTAATTTTCTGTCTCTAATAGTCACAAAAACTTAATGGTTTAAAACACAAGATTATTGCTTTACATTTCTGTAGGTCAGTAGTGTGATATGGATTTTACTGTACTGAATAAAGTATCAGTGGGTTTCATTTCCTTCTGGAGACTTTAGATGAAAATTTGTTCCCTAACCTTTTCCTAACTTCTGGAGAATGCCTCTGTTTTTCTCATGACCCTTTTCCTGATTTTATTCAAAGCCAGCCGTTGTAGATGAAATTCTTTTTATATCAAAGGATTTCATCTTTGCTTTTTGCTCCCTTTTGTATTTTTTAAGATATAAAGGACGAGATAAATCTAGCTTGATATTTAGGATAACCTTTCCATCTTGGATTCTGATGAAGAGCAATTTCAATCACATCTACATCTTTAAGGTCTTCTGGGCCCATAACAGGTTTGCAGGATGAAGTCATATTTCTGAAGCCATTGTTCTGCTTCCATGCTCCTACATGTGGAGTTACTACTCAGACTTACTGATGAACTAGGTTGCACTCTAACCCTATGCATTGTGGTAGTGATTACTTGTATCTGCTCATTTGAGCTTCTTACTGTACTTGGAACAGTTTTGCTTCTGTGAGCCTGGCCCAACCTTGCTTCCTGTATGGTACCCTAAGTCTTTTCAGAAACATAAATACTATTCACACATGTCTTGTTTCCCTGTAATTTTCTTATACTGTTAACTCTCTGCTCAGTCCAACATGGTAGTTGGTAGAAAATACCCATAATTTCAACTAATACTATTTGAATGGAAGACGGTAATTAAAAAAAAAAAATTCTAAAATACGTTCTTTTCATATAACCCATTGTCATTTGTTTATTCTCCCTCTTGTTTTTATATTATTTTACTTTAAAAATAACATGTAATTTTATGTTCATATTCCCACTATAAAGACAATGGATTAGCTGTGTGTGTATGTGTATGTGTGTGTGTGTGTGTGTGTGTGTGTGTGTGTGTGTGTTTGTGTGAAGCATTCTTCTCTATAGTAATCTATGGTGGATAGTCTGTAAATGGTTTTACATGGAAATATAATTAAATATCTTTTTAAAATAGAAATTTCCTTGTAGTTAAGTGTTTAGTTCAGAGCCACAGTTCTACCTTTGAAAGTTTACCTGTCAACACGATGTATATCTTAAAAACTGCAGATTGCATTTATACAACCTTAGTTGCCAAACCTTCTGTCTTATCTGACCTATTCAAAGCTTTGTAAGCCAAAAATAGAGCTGGGCTCCTATAGATGATCAATGTTTGATTGCTCAGAGTGTCACTTCCCTCTTGCTTTCCCATGGCTGGTATTTATACATATTTCTCCTCTCTAACGTAAATAACACAACTGACCAATGTCCATGTGCTATATGCAAGTTTAAAGAAATAATAGTAAAGAGGTGTTTATTCTATTGTTAAAAATAGAATAAACTTTGCTACAAACCTTTATATAGCCTTTTATTTAATAAAAAATACACATGCTATAAGAATATTCAATCATTATAATTGAACTGCCAATAAAATAAGGATTAATGTTGTTAAATTCATAGATGGAATTTCACAAACTTAAAATTTAAACAAAAGCTCTTGAGGATACAAACTTGAGCTGATATGAGAAACAGACCAATGATATCTTTAAAAGAGGTGTTTTAGTGATCAGAACGTTGAAATAGAGATGCAATACATTTTTTGTAGCCTTAACAACAAAAATCTTGCTTCTTTGTTTTGTGTATGAGCATAATTAAATCTTCATTGGGAGTTATATTTATAAATTCCAAGGAATTGAAGAGCATTATGCTAAATGAAACAAGTCAGAAGAAAAAGACAAGTACTAAATGGTTTAACTCAATGTGAAAGCAAAAGAAAGAGACAAAATCAAATGTAAAACAAACCCAGAAAACTGACTTTTAAATAGTGACTATCAGAGAGGAAGGGAGAAAGGTGGAGAGCAGCGTGGGGCGAGAGCTCAACATTTAGTAATGGAAGACCATGATGCATTGACAGTGGGTGTGGTATGAGAACATACTACTGAAAGAATGTCAACTTATATTTTAATCAAATGCAGTGTTATAAACCAATGTTCCTTCTATAAAAAATAGGTTCTAAATTTGTATTAGGGACATTTTTGTCCAAGAAGCAATATTATGAAAATAGTAAGGGGTAAATATATACATGCTTAGCACCAAGTAAGAAATAAATTATTATTTATTATGAATAATATTTACATGTTTAGTATTTAGTGCAGTGACTGGTATTTACATACCAGTCAACCATTTTTGCTAATGTCATAGAGGATTCTGTTAAAATGCAATTGTTTCATGAAAGGGAAATTAATGATATCAATTTAATCATTAGGAATTTTTTAATCGCAATTTAGACTCATTTCTAACTTCAGCAAAGTGTCACCCAAATTCAAATAGAAGAGTTAAGGACTGTTAGGTAATGTTAGGTAAGCCTAACATTACACTGAGTCCTCAAACATATAACAAACATTAAATACTGAAGGCAGGGAACAGAGTAATTATTATGCACTGGAAGAGAAAAGGGGTAACTGGAAGATGTTCATATCAATTGTCTTTAACTCACTAAGCCAATCAATAAATTCTAGAATATTATGGTATGTCCCCATGTATAGAAAGCTTTAAGAGTTCACCTGTGGTATATCATGTCCAATCAAATTGTTTGCAGCCTCCGTTGGAGACATGCTGAAGCCCTTGTTCTTATTTCAACCAAAATGAACCTGAATGTTAATTTATGACAGAGTCTAAAGAGAATCTTAGAATACAAACTCAAGAGCATGGTCTGCTATGATGACCACAAGCTACAGTTACAAAAATGATGAAATTAGTTAAAACTTGATAATTATAGGATTTAGAAATGATGAGCAAAAAGTATGACAGAATCTTGCATTATATAATTATAGCTATTAAAAAGGACAAAATTTTGTTGTGATCAAACCAAAATAAAATGTATAACCTGTTATACTAATTTCAGTGTTTTCAAAACTAACACTTAGTGAACAAGAGAAT